>MCJB01035119.1:14710-39579 GCA_002018475.1 Nicotiana obtusifolia | reverse complement strand
GATTTTAATATAAATGTAACGAGCTAATTTATTCCCAACAGGAATTGCTTTATGTTCATTCATTCGTGAACTTCTTTGGGAAGCATGATAGGAACTGATTAAGATTCAGACAATTAATCAAGTGACTTTTGGTATTCTCTCCTACAAACTTTTGATCTTTTACGGCATATTAATTACTCCTCTCCTTTCAACTCCTGCATCTCTCCTCTCCTTTGTTTGTTGAGTGACCTTTTCTCGTGTTCACTTAATCATTAACAATGGCAGATAACGAAAGAGCAGCTTCCAAGTGGCAAAGAAGCAAAAGGTTCTATATATCTTTCTTTCTCCAAAATAATTAACATCAATCGGTACTGTTTGCATTATTGTACTATTAAACTCTTAATTATTCAGTACCCCGTACCAGTAGATAGACATGCATATCATTTTCCAGTTCTGATTAATTTTATGTGTATGATGAATTCGATTGTAGAGATGAAGTTGAAGCGACAAGTATTATTCGCCACATATCTCGTAGAAGTCAAGGAATGCCACCAGAATTGAGTGATGGCCTCAGTGATAAAATTGACGCAAGGAAATTATCTAAAAAGTCTTCTACTTGTGAGGAGTTTTCATGCGATGGTATGCTTAAAAGAATAAGAAGTTTGAGAAGAAATGATCCGCTATTGGATACAACACTTACTGATCGGCAAGTTGATCTGGAAAGGTTAGAGTTGAACCCCAATGGAAGAACACAAATAGTGAAAGGTGCCATTTCAGCTGTGAAGTTTCTTCCGTAGCGAATATGAAAGTAATTGTTGTAGGCGATGAGCTTGGCTATTTTGGGCTATGGAACGTGGATTTTGAAGAGGAGAACGGGGACATTGGAATTTATCTGTTTCAACCTCCCCATTCCAAAATATCTGGAATTTCAATTGAGCCATTCTCCATGTTGAAGGTGATAACTCTCTTTTGCTTTTCTATTTTTATGAGTACTTAATTAAGATTCATACTATTGTCTGTCGGATTATATTAATCTTCAGATTTCTCTGCTAACTAGTAATTGGTGCGAACAAACTTTAACTTTATAGTGTTTTTGTAAGTGCCCAAAAGAAAGAAAAAGAATTGCACTACGTCTGTTAGAGATGAAATATATGTGGGGACTATCTGTATATTTACACATAAGTAGTCGCCTTGTAGGAAGTTGAATTGTTGCTGCATTATCTTAACTGGCTGATCAAAATAGTGAAGTGGAAAGTACAAAAAAAATAGGAATTAGCAACAGACAAATTCAGTTGCTAAACTAAAGAATCGGGTGCTAATCCTATTTAATGACGGATGATCAAAAAATCTTATTAGCTACACGCTATTTAGTGATAGATTAGCGATAACTTTCATAGCTAATTCCTGTTTTTTTAGTGACATATAAATTCATAGTAATGCTTGGCATAAAGCCTTTAAAGTTCGATATTACTTTTCCTCTTTAAATTGTTTTTAGGACTTTAAAAAATTGTGATGACTATTGTAATAATAATCTAACTAAAACCCAAAATATGTGAGAATTGACAATGGAAATGAAAAGCTATTCATGTACAGCATATGAGCTATTTCAATTTTCATATATAACATCATTTTCATGTCTCTAGTGTGGTTATTGATCATAGTAGTTAATTAGTTCGACATACAATAACTTTTCTTGCATATGTACTTGCAGATATTTACTTCAAGTTATGATCAACATATTACGTTGCTGGATGTTGAAAAGGAGGCTTTCGAAGAGGTATATCGGGATATTTGTGCAATATATTCCACATGTCATCGAGTCGAGGATGTAAACTGTTTATATTTTGGTGATGAAGTTGTGGAGTGTTAAAAATATTTGATTTAAGGGCTAGCACACTATTATCATTTTGGGGATTGCACGAAGAGAGAATCAATACGATAACATTGCATGCCAGATGATCCCAATATTGTAGTTACAAGCTTGGTAGATAGGACTTTCTCTGTGTGGGACTTGAGGAGTATTAGCAGAGATCAACCAAAATCATTGACAACTATTAGACACAGCGGTCCAATTCATTCCGCGTGCTTTACACCTTTTGGGAGTTTTCTTGCAACAACAAGGTTTGTACTACTAGTGAAGCCCCTTTGATTCCTAATTTCCTACACATACAGGAAATGCTTTAAGAATTTGACAGAAAAGAGGGAATAAAAGCTGCTTATTTAGGAAATAAAAGTCAAATGTTCAACTTCACTAGTATGTCATATGAAATTTGATAATTCAGTGAATTTTGATATCAAAATTACTTCAAATTGTAGAAGTACTTTCAAAACAAATATTTGATAGTGAAATGCTTCAAAAGAATATTGTTAATGCTCTTAGAAAGTATATATTCTTGTGAAGATGCTTTTGTAGGAAATTTTAAGAGGAAAAGGTCTTCATAGTAAAAGCATCAAACCACTCTTATCAGTTTTGTTCATCTGCTTACTTTTCTTGAGAAACTTGACTGTCTGTTTTGATTCTATCAACTGTTTGGTATCTCCATGATCAGTAGTTACGTTGGTAATTTCAGGCTTAACACAGCTTGGAAAATACTATTGGTCTATTTGGAGGAGAAAACTATGAGGAGAAGTTCCTGATACCCGACAACAACCTAAATGGTGAATATATTTCCACATTAAGGTAACATAAATTCTTCTCAAGTTCACAAGAAAACTGTGTTACATTTTTAAAGAGCCATTTTCTTGTAAAATATCTAATCCACTTTTGGAACCGAGGAATCTGGGGCTGGAATGACTCATATGAGTACATTGGCAAGATTCAGGAAAAGCAGAAGCATAAAAGAAAAAGGAAAGCTCAAAAAAGTAGAGGTGATTGATGACAATATTAATAACGTTGAAAAGAAGATTGATGATGACAAAAATGGAGTCAGATATCATTTCTACGGTTGAGACGAAGGTTGTGTGTGCTTTGCAAGGTGATGATATGCCTACTGTTCCGTAGTGTTTGGCTGCTCATCCTTTTATTAGTTGGAACACTTGCTGGTGCCACAGGCAAAGGTAAAAGTATGTATGTGGGTAGAAGCAGATGCGGATTCAGAATCTTGAGTTTATAGGTTTTGAATTCTAAAAAAAGCAGTTTACTGGATTCTGGATAAACAATTTATACATATTCTGTGAGTTTCTTAACACAAATACAGGATTTTGGTCAAAACTATTTGGTTCGCCCGAAACCGCCTCTGGAAAGAAGCTTGACACTTCGACTATGTTTTCTTAACGACTATGTATTTGTTTCTATTTTGAGATTTGCTCTGGTGAAGTGGCGGTTGACATGCATAGTGTGAATATCTAATTGTTTTCATCTTTTTTGTTTTTTTGTGGAAAATGAGTAAACTTTCATTAAGCACTTTTATAAATTAAAGAAAATTGTTAATGTCCGATACTAGTTAATTGTTTTGATAAGTAAGATAAGTTAATAAAAGAAGCTGGGGTATAGACGTCTAGTTGCATATCTTAGATTGTACTCAGTAAAAGAACATTTGACTACTACATTCTCTCCAGAAAAATACAGTTTTATAAGGAAGTGATCTTACCTTATATTTTTCTTTTTTTATTTTGTCCTTTTTATTGAGGCAGTCAAGTTCTTTTTCGGATCAATTATAAGAGTTGCATAATCAGCTAATTAATGCCTGAGTCGAACTCAAATACCCTAATGTGCTTGTGTTTGAATAAGCTATCTCCTTGTCTCCTCCAAATGGTATTGACTTCCGGTAAAACCTATGCTGTAATACAACATACCAATTACCAGAAATAAATTGTTAATTAAGTGAAATGTTTAAAAAAAGACATGTATGTTCAGACAAATATTCTTATATATATATATATGTATATATAAGATTATTAAATGTACTTTTAAAAGGTGTACAAAAATCTTAAAAGACAGGTAATATGGATAGGAGGGAGTATCATTTTATTTAAAAGTTTAGATTGTATCAATAGCAAAGCAAATGATGATTATGGAAAAAATATTGCCAAGTAAATTAAAGGCAAAACCACTCATAAATGAGAAATAATGAAGTACAATTTAGAATTGAAAGAATAGAGGTAATATATACCTCAATAAAGACTAGGAAAATGTATAATAATACACCTACCGAGACGAAAGCCAAAGGTGAATCTCGTAGGTGGACGTATCGAACCGAAATAAGATCTTAGATTGACATCTTGATATATACACTGATTTACCATAATAATAAATAGAGTCAATGGTGACTCCGCCGTGGGAAGAGCCGCTTCCTTCTTGCTTGATAGGGGGGCTTCCATTCACCAGCGCAGACTAAAAGTGCTCTCTGAACCGTGCTGGATAGTCACCCATCACACGGCTCTCAAACTCAACCTGTGGTGAATCCCGGGAGACAAAGTCAAAACGCAACATCCTTTGCCCCATACTTTGAGATGCTCCTCCCTGCCGATCAAGGAGCGAGGCTGCTCGTGATAGGCAACGCTTTAAGCCGCTATCGTTCGGTTCGGATAAGTCAAGTTCCTTCGGTCGGGAGGGCTTTAAAATGGGGAGCAATTTCAAACATGAAACCAGTGTTTTGAGTAAACCATTCAATGTCTCCTTCATTACCAGTGCATACAAAGATAGGAGCATTATTCTTGGCACCACCCTAATGTTTGTCATTAAACAAACACCTCTGTTGAAAGGTCAAGAATTTGATTGAAGTAGTTTGTTGCCTTTTGAGTCCAGAGAAAAGTAGACATCTTTTGGTTGAGTAAAGGAAGAAGAAGGGAATCTCGGTGGAATTTTGCCAAAGGAGAGAGAAGAAAAACACACAAGGAAGAGAGAAGTAATCTGATTTTTATGGTCCCTTTCTTTCAGTGTTTTGCAGTTGGCAAAGCAAAGAAAACAGTGAGAGGGGGTGGTTACTGGTTATGGGGCCAAGAAAGGAGAAGGAATCTCTCAATAGTATATATACAAGTAGTATATTATATATTCCGTCTCTCTGTTTACTTTTAGTCGTCCATTAACTAAAAATATATTTTTATTTTTTACTTGTTTATTACACCAAATTAAGAGAAAAATAATTTTTTTTCCTGTTTTACCACTATCATTAACTATGTATTCCCCGAATCATTTTCCAAAACTTTTGAAAATGCTATTATTATTATGGATAAAATTAAAAAATATATATTTTATATATTATTCTTAAATTGAGTCAACATCGACAATGGACAACTAAAAATGAACGAGGGAGTATTACTTTAGCCATCTAGTTTTCAGTTGCGTTGTTGAATTAAGATCGTAGGTCATGAAAACTTAAGAAAAATATTGTAATTGTCAAGAAACTCCACATGAAAATTATCGTCTTATCTATCATGGAGATAATGTAGGCTTTGTTTTTCGTGTTTATTTATTTCTTAATGTATTTATAATTTTTTATACAGAAGTTGAGACCTCATTCTCGACCTTATAAACGAGCAAGTTTAGATTTTATATACTGATATATATTAATCTTTTACGGTATTAGATTAAGTTGACATGCAACAACAAAAATTCTTTATAGCAAACTTGATACAGTAATTTAGAAAATAAAATAATACTTGCTATAGAATATAAAAAAAACTTTACATCAGTGCAATATACATTTTACATATTTGCATTTCAACCTTATAGTGCAGCACAGTATATATTAGAACATAGGAAAAATCGAGATAAACAGTAAAATCGAGATAAACATAGAATTATCAACTCTTTCTTAACGATGATAGAGGATCTCTGATCGTCTATAAATCATTTTATTAAGAATAAAATGAGAATTTTGAAGTTATCTTATTTAAATATATAAACATGTCATTTTTCTTATAAACGAAAAAGAAAAATATATCACATAAATTTGGACAAATAAAGTATGTAATTGTATACATTTATTATATCTTTTTATTTCGAATAAATTCGCTAAACCCCCTTAACCTTAGTGTTTGGGAAACAATACTCTCTCATCTTTTGAATGGGACCGAGTAACCCCTTGAGCAACACTTTCCGGTTAGCTTTAAAATTTTCTTACAAGGAAAAAGATATTGTTATTTATACCACTTTAAATAAATATAAGAGGGTCATAGGACCCCCGCAATGTATAAGAATGCAACTGATAAAATATGATAACCTTAAGGGGTAATTATGTATTATTCCTTTTTAGATTAATATTTGGATTAAGCATAATCAGTCATATATTATCTACTAAGCAAAAATTTAGAATGAGACTTGAACTCCAGCTTATTAAAATGAAAATATTTTTTGGTTGCATAGAAAATATTGCCCCCTTATTTATTAAATACCAGGTCGCTGATCCTTCTCTTGAACTTGTGGTGCTATTTTTGCCCATTGATAGGACTAGTACAAGAAATCCCCATTATGTTCTAGCATACATCAATCATTTCTACTGGATAATATCTGTTAAGTTGTTCCATATCGAAGGCTTTTGAAGTCCTTGATCTCTTTATATGGTCTTGGGCAATCCTCATCTCATAAGCTATCTTTTGGGGTTGAGATAGGCCCAAGGTTCATTTATCATGGTATCAGAGCCAGACTCATCCCAATTATTGTTACTGATGTTGGACCCCCATTTATGTTGTCTACGCTTCAGAGTGCAGATCTGGGCGTGATAGGATGTGTTGAGTTGTAGAACTCTTGAGGCACGAGAAAAAGGGCGATATGACCGATAGTAACATGGACGTACTATTTCCACATACATAATATCCATAAACGTATTTAAACTCAAGAATTAGGTCCTAAAGGTTAAGGGGTTTAATGAAATTTCCTCCCCTAGGCGTACCTCTCTTACTCAGCTCAACATCTATAAAAAGTGCTCTTTCTCCTTTCATATTGATCATAATTACAAGGTAAGCATCATCTTTGGTATTAAAAAGTCAATTTTCCATGATAATACTTCTCATTAGAGAATTATTTCCTCATGTTCGGTAAGATGGAAGCCTGAGATTATACATCAAGTACACACGTGATTCTGCTCTGGCAGAGGTGCACGCGCATACTTATGGGCAAAATTTATTTTCCTTCACTAGCCTATCTAAATTTTTAATTTTGAAGGCACATGAAGACATTGCTGTTTTAATAGATGGCATATTGTATAGTGAAATAAAAAGACTAGTCGTAGTACTTTCTTCATTGATTGAATAGGGAACAATTAGAATGTTGAACAATAATAATATATGGGTATAGAGAGGGTGGCCTTTGCACACCACTCGATTCTCTCTTTACATTGGAAGATCATGGATGGGCTGAAAAGTAAGCCAAAAGGCCCACCAATGGCGCATTAACGTAAGTAGTGGGCTCCGACTCCTGAAAGAAAGGCCTTGCGTCTGGGAAGGAATCAGTGAGATTGGGCCCACCAACAACAGCACCAATCAAGCGATTTGGATTTGGATTTGGTGAGAAGAAATAATTGGACCCTCCTTTGCACCCAATACGGGCTGGGTGGGCCGCCACAGATGGTAAAGAGCTGCCTCTGTGGTGAATCCTTAATGGGTAGCGTGGACCATACCCCACCATGTATGACATTCTTTGAGGATTATCTCCAAGAATGTAATCCACCTGTAAGGCCCAATGTATAGTTTTGTTAAAGATATGGTATGATATTATATACCCAAAACGAGGGTCACAAAAATTAATTTAAAAAGGCATAGATAATGACTTGGAAGGATGGATACAACAACAATAATGTAGTATACAAGTGAAGTCTGAGAAGGATAAAATTACGCGAGTCTTATTTCTATACTGTGAAGATAAAGAGGTTGTTCCGATAGATCATCGACTCGATAAAAGTATAGTGACAACATTCTTGAAAGGAAATACAATAATGAGCAAGAAACAATAACAAGAAGTCATATCATTATTATTGATTTCTTGCAACAAAAGGTAATTAAGATTTAAGACTTTGAAATGGGTAAATGGGCCCACAAGATTTTTTCAAGAAACACCTTGTAGGTTGTATTAATTCATTCACCGCAATTTGAGGAAATTTAAAAAACATATGGCCCTCCTAATCATTATTGAAGTGCGACTCTAATCTAGAATATAGTCTACGGAAACCTAAACCTGTCTCATTCCATGAAATTAAATGGAGTAGTAGGTTCTGATTTCATTGGTTCCAATTTCTATCCTTATTTAAGAATTCTGAATTGGAAACGTTATTTGTGATTTTCTAAGGAATTAACTTATATGCACTAATGTGTAAAAGTACTTTAGTTCGCGAAATATTTGGCTTACCGATAATCTTCCATTTCTGCCGTCGAGAGACTTTAATAATTATAGCATGCCAGAAACGGAGAATTGAGGTGGTTATGAATCTCATTTCTTATGACTTATTATTTGTTGTTATCTTTTATGTTATTTGACAGTGTAAAATAAAATTTCACTATCACGATCTAAAAATTATACTCAAATTACCTGACGTTTGGCAATATGTTTGAGGAGAGCAGGGGTGGCTGACATGGAGCCACATGGCACGGCATGATTGGCGTGGCTTAGATAATTAGAGTAAGCGAGCAGTAGGAAGGACAAGGATGTCACATGCTGCATGTTACAAACGCCAGGTTTGACAATGAGTCCACCTTCTCACCCACAACAACAAAATGACAAACATTATTAGCATTATACTATATATATTGTAATTCACTCACGCACAGTTCTTTCATATTATTATCAAGTATATCTTACAGCATTCCCTTTTCGAAAGCAGTCGCCAGATTATGCCTTATTACCTGGAGAATATTGCACTTGGGGATGGGAAATTCCAGGCAATATTGAACAGATGAAGGCATCTGCATTTACTTGAAAGGATTTTAGATCTGGTGCTCTTCCCATCAACACCTCCTGTCAAAATGTTAACCAAAACTAAGGTGATAAGGGTCGTTTGGTACGAACACAAGTAATGCAGGGATTAATAATGCATGTATTAGTAATGCAGGGATTGTAGTGTTGAGATTATTTTTTATTAAGTGTTTGGTTCATTGTATTAAAAATTAGCTTGTGTTTGGTTTAAAACGGTACAAAATCTTCTTTACAATTATACTCTTGAATATTCTTCTTTATGTATATAAAAAAATTTAGAAAAAGGGTTTGAGTGGCGGTTTAGTAATTTCAAGGTCTTATCCAAGTATAGTTAATGCAAGGATTAGTAATCTCTTGATTTCCTTGGTATTAGCTAAACCCTCCTATGAGGTATAAGTAATCCATGTATTAGGTATGCATAAATTGAATTGAGCAACCAAACATTGTATTGGACGGATTAAAATTTTATACAGGGATTATTTTATTTAGAGTGCTAAATAAAATTTACAAGCCAACTTGAGGTAAATAAGAGCTAATAATAAGATCAGTAAAATAAATCCTGATAAGGAGAATCTAGCTAGTTGTTGGTTGAAAGAAAAGCTAAGAAGAATCTACACACAGTTTACAAGCCAACTTGTCAGATATATATATATATGCTGCCCTAACAAGGGACCAATAGGAGAATTAAATAATATGCCAAAATGACTGTCAAAACAGGAGGAGGAAAGCCCTTCCTCTTATAATGGTAAGTCATAATCACACTGTTTTCGAAAATATAAAGCAGACAGTTGCTACTTGTATCATATCTCTGTGTATAGGTAAGATAAGCAACTGACCTCCCACAACTTTTAGCACATGTTTACACCAGTAAAGTCACTGATCCAAGTTGGACCCCTCTCTTACCACATACCCTTTACTTGAAAGACTACTCCTAAGCTCTATTTTTTTGGGTCATTTTGATTTTATCTATACTTTGCATATACACTTCACATGGAGCACTTCTGTAGGTTTCCTCTTGCAAGTCATCTTTTTTCCTACTTTCATTTTAACATTTTTGGCTTTCCTGTTTTCCTCTTGAATTCACAGTTTCCAGAGCTTTACTGCTTAATTCAGTTCCCTCTTCAATTTTACATAAAGTTATACACTATTTGACTAATACTTTGATAGCTCATTCCATTCATTGTAAAATTTTGAATAATATACCAAATAGCCACTCACCTAATTTCTTAAATTAAAAATAACCGGCGAAGGTATAATATACGTAATGTATTATCTACGTATACCGATTAGAAAAAATAAACAGTGAATCTAACCATCTATTCGTGTCTAAAAAAACTATATTGCCAAGTAAAGCACACATGGAGCCCATAACGTAAACTATCATGTGAAATAATCACACACTTGCTCTAATTGTCAAACAACAGTGGACAAGGAGGACCCCACCGATGGATGTCCACTAAACACTGATATAGCTAACTATATATATCTACACCATGTGATTGGCAGTCATTTTTTCTGAACAAGTCAAGAATAGATAATCACAGTACCAGAAGAATATATCTAAGCCATAAATGAGACAAGGATTTGATAAGTACTGTACAGACACAAGAAAGAAACCAATACCAATATATTATAGGGAACCAAGAAAAAGACGAATATGAAATGAGTAGTATATACTACTAGTGGATTAGTTAATAAGTGATGTAAGTAATATCTCCTTATCCAGGTTATATATTAAGTCTAGAACAGACTAACCTTGGAAATGAGGACATTAATCCCAGCGTGTTTATTATCCCAACCGAATTCATTAATAGTGTCTCCAGCTCTTAAAACAACCTCGTTTTTCACTATATACTCTCTATATTGACGCCTCCTTGTTGCTTTGTGTAGCCACGCCGCACCCCAAAGCAATTCATCCTGTTTAATATAAACGATAACCAAAAAGATTTAAGTTAATATATGCTGATAATATAAAAATTAATTCTGATTAACTTGATCAGCCAATAAGATGATTTTCTTAATAAAACTAAAGTTACCTGGTATCCATCAAAATCACAGTAAAAAGGGCAAACAGCTGAGTGCAAACTGGAGCTGTATGCACCTCTGTGCCTGTTGGCAAACTCGAAAACCTACAAAACACAAGACCGTTTTAATACAACGGTCATATTATCTTTTCCTTTTTCTGGGGTTGATAGTGATAGTGATATTTGGAATGTGGTGAGCGTGTTTTTATCTAAGTTATACTCAGGGATCGTTTCGTACAAACACAAGTAATACAGGGATTAGTAATGCATAGATTAGTAATGTAGAGATAAATAATGCAAGTATTAATAATGCAAGGATTGTAGTGCTGAGATTATTTTTTATCAAGTTTTGGTTCGTTGTATTAAAAATTAACTATACAATATATAATCTAAGTTTGTGTTTGGTTTAAAACTATACAAAATCTTCTTTACAATTATACCGTTGAATATTCTTCTTTCTGTATATAAAAGAATATAGGAAAAGGGTTTGAGGGGCGGTTTAGTAATTTTAGGGTCTTATCCAAGTATAGTTAATGCAGGGATTAGTAATCACTTAGTTTTCTTGGTATTAGCTAAGTCCTCCTATGAGGTATAAGTAATCCATGTATTAAGTATGCATAAATTGAATTGAGCAACCAAACATTATATTGTACGAATTAAATTTTTATACAAAAATCATTTTACTTAGTACTACAGCCTACCAAACGACCCCTGAATGTATTATTATCATTTCCAAAAGCAATGTCTTGTTTAAAACACACTTAATATAATGATTCCCCCAGTCTTTGTTCACACCATCTATTCACATGCAAAATGACTATGGTTACACGAAATAACAATGCCCACACTAGTAACTATGCTTTAGCGTTGTCAAAATGAAAAAAAAAGAACTAGAGAAAAATGCTAGTAATATCTCTTCAAGATTTGAGGAAATTCTAGTCTACTAGTGGAACCCGTCCTGGCAAAGGCCAATTACCAATATGGGGAAATTCTTGGGAGGAGCCAACAAACTTATTTAATGCTACCAGACCAATATCCAGAAAAGGACACTAACACAACACGTCCCAAAGCATTTCGCTTTTTGAGACTTTAGAGAATGAATCCATATTTTATATACCTATCCTGGATTTGCTAAATTATACATTATTTCACACTCTTAAACTTTTATGTCCATACTTACTAATTACACCCGATAATGTGGGATAGTTCCATGCAACAACGCATATTACTCCATGTGTCTTAATTAAGACACCTTTTTTAATAAAATGTCAATATTAACCTAAGTTGCTTAAAAGTGTATAGTTTTACGTACATTTTATATACATCGCAAAAACTGTTATTCCGGAAGAATAAAGCAAAAAGTAAAAAGCGAAAAGAGAAAAGCTAAACACAGTAGAGAAAAGGCCAAAGAGAAACAGTATAGACTTACTTTAACGGCACGATCAAGTAGGAGACCAGAGTAAGAAGAGTCGAGTGACCGGAAAACAATGGACGCGGCAGCCAAAGCGGCGGCGATTTCGCCGGCGACGTCTGATCCAGGATGATTCTGGTCAATCTTGTAAACAGTTCTCAAAGTATCCATATCTTCTGGCCTCTCCCAACAGCTATGGTCAGAAAATGCATCACCCACTTGCACATATATGACGCCTTCCTTAGCCGTGGCTTTTAACAAGAAATCCGTCGCCCACTTCACTGCCTTCACGGCGTTTCCAAGCTCACTTCCGATGTTCCTTTTGAAGTCTATTATGCTCCACGACAACAATGTGGTAGTGAACGCCATTGGAAACACGAATTTGACGTTGTCCCCGGCATCATAGTAACCTCCTGTCAAGTCCACCTGTACAAAACGTCACGTGTAATTTAGGTCAATTACCAACCATTTCTATCATGTGGGAACTTTCTCATATTAATTGCTGGTTAAAAAATAAAAAGCTAGACATGAATTAATTTTGAATATTTTTGTTCCAATTAATAGCTTGGGATTGAGACATTATAATTGTTATTTACTCCGGCGGAGGCGCCATCGCGCAAGGCGGAGTCTTTACGCCACTTGATACGTTGGTCGGGCGGAAGTTTGCCGGAGCGTTGGCCTTCGAAGAAGAGGATGCTTTTTCGGAGGGCGTCGCGGTAGTCATGGCCACCGGCAGAGCAATGCCGGAGGGGATTGACGGAGAGGAAGAAAACTAGAGCTAAAGTGAGGGCAAATGACGGGAAACCTGCCGGAAAGCAGCAATTTTTTCGCGCCATATTTAGTTGCTCGAGACTACTCACAAGTAAAGAGGTCTACGATATAAGACCGTTTTATATAAGGGGGGAAGTGAGAAAGTAGTTGTGTCATTGGATTCCTGAGGCTACACCAGTAGGGTCATTACACGTGGTGGAATGTCAGTGGATGGGGTTGAGAAATCGATGAGGAGAGTTTTGACCGTTTTCTACCAACGGTTTGACCGGTTCTTTTTTTGGCTGGACCGGGTTAGATATGGTTATCCTTTTTGCTTTCTAGCTAGCACCACAAGATTAATGCTGTGGAGGTGAAACAACTAACAAGATTTATCGTCCTGGGTTCGAGTTACGCTGGAGAGGAAGTGTGGAAACACTATAGATCCTCCTAATTTGGAAGGGGTTTAAAAAAAAAAAAACTAACAAGATTTATCAATATTTTTATTTAAAATATATCATTTTAACTTTTGTAGATACTAGTTATTAATAATGCTTCTTCAATCGGTTGCGATTAATCCATTTAATCTCTCTTGAACCATTGTTAATCTAAGGTAAAATTTTATCAATTTTAATTTTGAAATTTTATTTTCATTGACGGAATTGTTACAAGAATTATTAAAATTATTCTATAAGTAATGTAGGCATTTGAAAAAAAAAAAAATTTTTAATTTAATTGAGTATATTATTTAAAGTAGTATGTTTTACTTCTCTTAATATTTTTAGTTCGAACAATATGTTTAAGCTATCAATGACCATTATGTTTTAAAAAATATTCAATATTAAGACTCTCATCATTTGGTGATCTTAATTTGAACATTCAAGGTTGCAGATTCTTCTTCTCTATAATTTTGAAGACAGAAAAAAAATAAGACCTCTTAGCAATCTATGATAACATCAATATGCATATCTTTTGACGGTATGCTTTTGCTAACTGAATTAAAAATAATTAATATATTATATTTAATAGCCATACCCAAAAAAATTGAAAATTTTCAAGCTCATATTTTGCTAAACAAGTATCTTTATTTTCAGTATTTGGATCCTCACAAACTTCTACTAATATCAATAAATCATCTCTTATTTGTGAAACTTAAAATCTTATGCTTTAATACTTTCAATACGAGTTTCTTAATATTTTTGAGACAATGGTTTAAGAGTTAGGTTGAATGATTGGGTACACTATCTTTTAAAACCTTACATCGCTTATTAGAAGAAGAAGAAGAAATATAACAAATATATACGTTATACCATCCCAAAATTATATTTTAACTTTGTACAAGAATTGGTCATGTCACAAAATACATTTAAATTATAACACTACAAAACTTATGTATAAATCTCTTAGGAAAATTCGGGGCCTATATAATGTCTACAAAGAGGTGCAGAAGTTACGAAATCACAAGCTCTATAGTTTAAGTAAAATCTGTTTATATAATATTATTAATTCAACTCTGCTTAACTCAATTAAAGAACATTCTTTCCGTCGTTGTATTAATTATTGAGTTGTCTCACATCGATGAGATTTGAGATCTTTGATCTCCTTATATGATTTGAGGTCTTTGGTCTCCTTATATGATCTTGGACAATTCTCATCTCATAAGCTTGCTTTTGGGGTTGAGTTAGGCTCAAGGTCCATTTATCTCCGGTGATCCTCATTACTTAGCGAGAATTGTGATGTTAAGTTGTTTGGGGAAAAAATGCACTTAAAAATGGAGACGGTGGCAGGCAGCTGAATAATTGAGACACAAATGAATGGGAAGGGTATTGGGGTGGTTCACCGTCAGTTGATGGGGAACACGTGGAAGTTCTGAAAAGTGAAGAAATGGGTCCCATTATATCCAGTCAGATTCATGAACTATGATACGGGTTGCTGAGTTGGCCCGTTTTGACCGAAATAATTGCCGCCGTTAATTCAGTGGAAAATTGTTTTATTTCTTTAATATACAAATCGAGTTGAGTTTTCGTTTTATGGCTTTAAAATGTTAAAAATAAGAAATGGTATTTGCGCGTCGGAAATTAATATTCCTGAAGTCATTTTCTATTGTCCTGATAAATTTTAGGCAGTCCGAGTCCAAGATCCCGGGCCTACGCGAAAGACGTGATCTATAGCACACGAAAATAACAAATTGAACCGAATTCTCGTTTTATGGCCTTAAAATGCCAAAAAATGAAGAACGGTCATTGCGGATCGGTAACCAATATTTTTATTGTCCGGACAAATTTTAAGCGATTCGGGTCCAAAATCCCAAACTCACACGATAACACACAAAAATATAAAAATCAAACCGAATTCTCTTTTTACGCCCTAACTAAGATATTGGTTGTTCTCCTTTCGTTATCATTTGCGTGAGGCTTGGTTTCTTCATATTTCATTGATGTGGCGGTGGGAAGCGATAAAGTTATGATTATGATCTTTCTAAAGGCGGTTCATTGGTTACTGCTTTATTTCCTCCTTTATTGTAGCCTTCAAAAGGAGAAAAACGAAGAAAAGAGAAAGGGAAATGGAAATAGTTGTAGAAATTTCATTTAAATTGGTCCAAGTTTTTCTTTCTTCCAATCTTCTTTTAAAGAGGAAAGTTAGGACGAAAAAGAAATAAACTATAATATAATGATACTACTGAAAGTCTCTCGCACAATCGATGTAGCTTCAATATTGGTTGTCCTCCCCATCCCTTCCCTAATCCCCTAGTGTAAAGAAAAACCATTTTTTTAATAAAAAAGAATAATAATAATCTCTATGTTGAATGTTAATCAGTCGTGTTTAGGTGCTAGCTTCATGAATTTGGACAAAATTTTAAAAATTTAAATTTCTATTTATAGAAAAGAAATTAGCGTAAGTTGAAGATGCGGCTTACCATCCCATTACCAGGACCGATTCCCATATGCCTTAAGAGGTGTGGTTCACACCGGTCAAATATGAACCGGACCAATAGCCACTCTTAATGCGGCATGTGTTCAGAATATTGTATTAGTGTCACTAGTATCTTTATAATTCCATGTAGGACAAGAACACAAATGACAGTGATACAAATAGTGAAAATGAAGACTTGAAAGGTGAGAATAAAGACGAGCATCAATAGAGGCGCATAGAACGGAATATATTGACACCAAAATTTTCGGAGAAGTAGAAATTTTGTACTGATTTTAACCAACATATTTATCAAATTTCTGTCTTAGTTTCAAAAGTAAATGTTAATTATTTCTAAAGAAATTCGCGTGCACAATGTAAGTTATCTACACAAATAATTAGGTCCAGGAAAGATAAAAAGAAGGGAGTCGAGCCGCTAAAATTTTGGGATTATCAACGTAGAAAACCTTGAAGGAAAAAAAAGGTGACGAAAGTGTGAAATGCTACGCCATAAGTTTTTTCGTCTCCCCAAACTGCAAAAATAAGTTAATTTTGAGAAGTATTTTCTTAAAAAATATATTTTTTAAAAGTATTTTTGATGAGGAGTAATTTATGTTTGACTAATTAATTTTAAAAGTATTTGTGTATAGCAATTAATGTTTGACTAATTTTTTAAAAAATACTTCTAATTGTATTTTTCTCAAAAGTACTTTCAGAGAAAAACTATTTTTTTCTGTTTCTTTTCATTTAAAACCACTTTTTTTCTAAAAGCTGGACCAAACATTTTAAATTTTAAAAAAGATACTTTAAAAAAAAATATTTTTAACTATGGAGAAGCTTGACCAGGCAATATGTCTCTCCACTTTTTCTTTGGCATGTCTACTTTATATTCCAAAAGTAATATAAAACAGCAGGACAGGGAAGAGAAAGCAAAAGACTTATTTTGTGATTCTACTTTAATTTGTGTCATCAAAGAGTATCCTAAATAGGGAGTAGCTATTGCACTGCTAAACATCGTACTTGCACATTATGCTTGCACCAAATTAATAAATAATAATTATTTACCCTCAAAATCGGATAACAATTAAATTTTTAAGTGGTTTAAGAATATGCGAATTAATTTGATACAAAGAGATAAATTAAATTACTATTGAACAAATAAAGATAAAATAAATTCAAACCACACGAGTAGGATAGTTCCAGCCTTAGTGAAATAGTCACCTTGAGCCGGGTCACCACGGCCGACGCTAATGATATAGAGAAAGAGCTAGTGGCAGAGAAAATAACGATATATTGCTTTGGTATGCGTGTTACGATGTACTTCATGAATTATCAGATCCCATTTATATTGTAGGGAGTCCTACTTTAGATACAACTCTATAAAAGGTAAAAAAAAATCTTCTGATTAACTGATGTCGGTTCCTTATTGATAAGTGCCGAGATCCCGCCGTGATATCCGTCCGGTCATGGATGTTTCGGCCTTTTGTTGGATATGCTTGATTGTCCGACAATTTACTTCGAAGTCGTTCGAGGCTAGTACCGATTCCGGAAGAAATTCTCGAGGGTAGGAGCCATGCCCCCAAAATTTGGTTCGGTGGTACTTTTGGCTTGATTTTTGTCCCTTGCCACCATGTCTCGAGCCTGGCTTATCTTGTAGGAGGCCGGGGTACATCATGAGCTTGGTTTTAGCCGTATATAGATAGTCTTCTCGTTTCTCGGTGAGTAAATGATGAGAAAACATCATGAGCTTCTAATGGCATTAAATGAATGTCAGCCGCCGGTTGGCTTTCCCTGGACGTGAAACGTCACTGAACTACTATAAATACCCCGTCCTTTGTTTATTTTCACTTTACATCAAACCTTCTACAGCCATACCCTCAGGAACAGCAACAGAGCCTGCGGGTAGACCTAATTTCATAGACAGGTTAGAAGAGATCATTCAAGTTCTTCACATAAAAATTGAAACATGATGAGTTTGAATTACCATGATTTTTGGACTTTCACCCGTATTTGGGGGCTGGTTCTTTCCACAAGCGAGTCTCGGGCGTCGTAACGTCCAAGATCTTTTGTACCCATCGGTCCAAACCTTCAGTCACCGGTGGGATCCATTGAGTTGCTGAAAGAAACGAATGATGGAGGATCAATACGGCTATTTAAAATTTTTTAGTAAAAGAAAATACTAAACAAAGAGCTTACGGCCAGAAAGGATGAAGCCGTTGCCGGAATGATGTCGTCAGTAGCAAGTGCAACGAACCATTTCATCCACCCACGGTCGTTGTCATCATCCATGCTAGACAAGAAAGCATGGTGGCGATGCTTACAAAGGCTTATCATTTCCCACGGAAGATTTTGGGAGAATAAAGATTCATCATGTGAGCTAAGGTTAGCTCCTCTCCAGTTTCTTGGCACAAACGCCAAAGTCAAGCAATCGTCTTCCACACAAAAGAACTTGTGCCAAACACACCTGGTAACGGAAGCAAAACTCCACAATTACGGAGTCAAGCTCTCCGCTCAAAGAAAACGCACCCAAAGTAAAGGGATATGTGTAAACATATGTAAAACCCTCCTTGGGTAGGGTGACTCGCTCTGATAGATCAGAAGTGATAATTTCTTAGTCATGGTACCAGCAATCTTCCTTCACAACAGGAATGCTCGAAGGACGTACGGAAGAAGGATACCTGCTAACTGCCCATGTACGAGAATTAGCTGTAGAAAATTTCTCTTCGAAGTATTTTGTGGTAATAAGACTTTTAGGGATGATGGAGTCCACTATTGGAGGAGTAGAGTCCTCGGCCTTGTTCTTGCTTTTTGAGGAACCGGTACGTTTTGAGGAAGAAATCATTGTAGGAAAGAAAGGATCTTTCGTGGAAGAGAATTAGAAAAAAAGATGAAGAAACAATACGCAAGTTAGATGAAGGAAGTTTGAAAAGTCATGAAGTATAAGGGAGGAAGTTGATACGTATAAGTAGAAGTTTTGGCTGCTAAATTCATGGCCAGGATTACCTCGATAATTGGCAAAAGTTGTGCTAAATCATGAGAAGACGCGTGTTAGGGGCATTAAATGCGGAGAGACATGCGTCTAATCAACCGTCAGAAACCTTCAGAGGGAATTATAGTAATTTCTGATAAAAGAGTGTTTCTACTAACTTCCCAGTAACACAAAGTTATGTTACCGGAAAGCAGGGGGACTATTTGTATAGAGTAAAATATGTTATGACATGTGGCCGTCCAAGAAAGGGATACGTGAAACCTAAGACAGGGGGATGGCTGAAGACTGAAGAAAATTGTTTCATTTGTCCCCGGGAAGAATAATGCTCATAAAGATGTGATAAATGCTCTTCTCCCGGTAGCATTTAATAGAGAATATTCATAGCATTAAGAGCAGTTACCCGTTACAAGGAATTTGGCATTTATGTTCATCATTATGTCTTCAACAATGCCCCTCATAATTGACATTAAATAAAGACACGACCCTAGGACCGTCTTCATAGCTATAAATAGTAAGCTCCGCTGTCATTATAAAGGACACGAATTCTCTGGCAAACTTACACTATATTTTATGCTCAATCCAATCTTATCTTCTTATTTTTTGATTTCTTTGTTGTTGTGCCTGGAAACCTTGTTCCTAGAATTATCGCTTTTGTTGTTTCATCTATATCCTAAGGCTAAGTATTACATAGCTCTTCAATTATATATTTATTTCAGGATCAAATTAATCCATTTATTTAAAAATTACATGTACCATATCACGGGTAAACAACACCGCATAACACTTATCATGTGAAATGATATTAGAAAACTAAAATAAGAGAGTGAATTGAGATAAACGAGTAATTTATTTAAGATGAAGTTCTTGCTTTTCTGTTTTAGAAAATGAGAAGGGACGACTATTTCTATTATCTTGAGAAAGATTGCATGCAAGATTTTGCGGTGTACGAGACATCCACATGGGATTCTGCTTCTATCATGTGTTTAGTTATATGGTTAGAACTTAGAAAAATCTGGGAACACAAGGACTTCACGATTTTTGCTTATGGACAGATAAACCTTTGATTTCTTTATTTAACTTGAGAATCACACTATTTAATTCTACATAACTCTCCCCGCAAGCCTCATATTTTTGTACAATAGCTTAGGGAAATAAAGATACCACAAATAAAACAGAAACAAACCTGTACCAAGATGATAGTTTAATTATATTGGTAGGAGTAAGGCTGTAATGTGGGCCGGTTCAGGCCCGGGACCGGTATGGGTCCGCGGTCCTGGTGGGCCAAACCGGCCTCGTGGGCCTGTCCTAGTGGTCCTGGGCCTTAGCGGGTCTAAAACCCGTGACGGGTCGGGCTCACACACGAAGCCCACCAGACCCAAAACCGTTAGGTCCGGGACCGCCAGACAGATCTGATCCGGACTCGTGATGGGCCGGGCTCAACACAAAGCCTACCGTAGGAGTCTATAAGAACACGCAATTTTGCAACAATTTGTCGTATTTGTTTCACCAGTCAGTAATAAAATCACTTATATATAGAAAAAAATGTTATACATGAAAAGCAAATGTTACTTCACTCAAAAGGTTCCATGACGACTTGAGAACTTGCATCTCTTGGAACTTGGATTCAAATTAATCTTTTTCATTAATAATACTAAGGCATCTTTGAATTTGAATCCTGTGTTTCTGACTAAGCGGATCAGTTCATTATTTTCTAGTTAATTTCTAACACAGCTTCTATATATATTCTTTTCTTCATCGATGGTGATAATATTAGGGCATATATTAATCATGCGTTTAGATATAGTATATTCTAATATTTTTCATGATTAAAAATCTAGTTAGGAGATCGTTGAGATATATACTATTAATTATAATTTTGGTTTAAATATATATAGTATTTATTATGAAATAATTATTCATTCAGTTTTAATAAAGTTGTAAATAGATCATATATTAGCCTGTGTCCGTTGCTTATATAGTAGATGATTTAGTGTATAGAGTTTAGCTTATATATGGAAGATTAAATCACCGGTTCTTATAAGCATAAAGTTTGAGTTCACAATCTAATGATGGAATTGGACAAACCATCATGGATGATTGTAGCACAAGATTAAATATAATTTAGCTTGATTATGAGAATGGCTTAACTTCAACTTCTTGTGCTAGTACATTTTGTATGTATTGAATGGACCAAGTAGAGATAAGTATTTTATACTGACTAAATAAAATAAACTCTCTAGCCATTAGATGTACTTATACTCTTAATCTTGATATAATTATTGTTAGCTGTGTATATTACTATTGTTTTGATTTATTAAAAGGCGAGATTCTTTCATGGGTCAATACCAAGTAAATTGGACAATAATAATGTACATTGGCGAACTAATAGTTAGTTGATAGAATCCATGTCTCGGTTTAGAGATTGATGATACACCTTTATGAAAGCTTATAAGTTTTCATGTGTAAACCCGGCCGGTGAATTTTGTATCCGACACATGAAATAAGTTAAGCGAAGTCTAAATAAAATAGTCAATAAATTAAATTGTCAGTAATTTAATTTAATTGAATAGTATCTGAATCTTAACATGGGGGGTTAAATAAGATTTAATGGATGAATTTTGAAATTAATAAGGAGTGCAATTACGAATTTTTAGTGGAACAATTCGTATTTAATTATGGTGCATATTAATTTCAAAAATTAAAAATTAATTCCATAATTGGAAGCATTGTTAATTAAATTATGTGGTCCCTGCTGTGCCTAAATAAAAGAAAATAAACGAATCCTTTTTTGGTGGAAAGAAAAACCCAACAGGTATTGAAAAAGAGTTTAAACCCTTAAAACTTGTGCTATAAATACATAAGGTTTTCCACCTAGAGGAGTGACAGATGGTGGCCGAAATTTTCAGCCATTTTACCTAAAAAATTTCGCCCACATGAATTTACTATTTTCGGATATTATTTTGGTACCACAGTAAAAGACCATAGGTTCGGGAATCGTGATCGTGTTGATGATGGTGATTTTATTGAGTTGCTGTGGAACTAGAGGCTCATATGATAAAAGAGCTTTATTCACGTTTTAAAAGGTAATCCGTGAAATCCCATTTATATTAATTATCCAAATTACATGTGATTTTGATATTGGAATTATTTCCGCTGCTTGTTATAATCCATCGGATGATTACCTTGTAATTCGTCAATTCACTTAAAAGGGCAAACGGAAAAGGTGATATGAGAAAACTATTGTACTTCACATGAAAATCTTTGATGAGAACAATGCCAATTATTTAAAAGTAGAGTTTGAAAATTGATAAATGTATCGTGGGCCTAATTCAATCCCAAAAATTAGATGAGGATTGCCTAAAATCATATAATGAGACCAAAGACCTCAAATCCCACCGATGTGGGACAACTAAACAAAAATATCTTCTTTCTTTTCTTCCCCTCATTTTTAGGAGGATATACATCATTCTCACTAACATTTCATATGACTTGAAACTGAGCTTCAACCTATCGATTGGTGATAAATGTGATTATTCAGCTTGAGCTTGATTCAATCAAGCTAACTTAATTTCGTGTATAAAATATATAGCTAAAACTTTCAGTTTACTCTAGACCTGTCTGGTTAAAATCTTGTTTGGGATTAGCTCAGTAGTAAATTGGAGTTATATATATTTGTCAAAGTTAGTTAAAAGGTGTTAAATGTTGAGTTGTCCCACATCGGTGGAATTTGAGGTCTTTGGTCTCCTTATATGATCTTAAACAATTTTTATCTCATAAGTTAACTTTTGGGATTAAGTTAGGCCCAAAATCCATTTATGATTAAAGATCACATTATTCGACCCATTGAAACTGTTTGTATCTTGAAACTGCCAAATTCAGAAGCAAGCATGGGTTCATGTAAGGGACCCAATTTAAAGTTGCAGCAACAAACTGCCGGCCACTGGCGGCTAAAGCATTTCATGCTATTTCCTTTTTATTTGGCCATACATATTTGGCGAAAAAAAAAGTTCTTCTATGATTATATCTCGATAAAATATACAAATAGAAAATCTTATTGCATGCGTACTCTTCCAACCTAACATCTAACCACCCATTCCTGAGGGAAAAAAAAAAGGAAAAGATGATATATTAATTTCTTTAAGATTCCGTTGTACGTCCTTAAAGTAAAGAATTGATGGCAAAAAGTAGTGAGGCTTGCTCAGTTGGTAAAAGTACTTTCACCAGCGACCGTTAGGTCCCAGGTTTGAGTCACGCTTGAGGGGAAGTATGAAAACACTATAGATCCTCCTAATTTGGGAGGGGTTTAAAAATAATAATAAAATAAAACACAAGTAAGTTAATAATTTCTAACACTGCCAAAAACTATAATATTAAAATTGGTATAGTTCGGAGTACAAGGGTCAAAGTACTTAACTTTGAGTGTGAATTTGAAGATAGATTCTTTAAATTTTTGAAAATAAAATTTATATTTTCATAAACTACATAAAAAATATTATAAGTCATAATAATTCATAATTCAAAATATTTAAAAAAAACATGGTAAAGAACAATCTCGTAAACTTCCCAAATAGTAATAGTGCATGTCAATCTTTTTTCGCGAATTTGTTATTGACCATGTGCAAGAGTATTTCAATGTACTTATTCGTTGTAGCTAACAGAAAGGAAAACAATGACAACAATATAACTAACCCCACGTGTGACGTGTTAGTTATTTACCAAAACTGAAGAATTAAAAAACCAATTAGAGCCACTAATAATAGCAGTGCTCTAATATTACTTGTTTAATAAAGCATAATTTAAAACGGATTAGAGATAACATCTCTAAAGAATTGAATGGACTCCTTTATCTAATAAGTAGGAATTAAGTGCTTCCATTTTCAGTCATTAATTAATTTCCAAAAAAATTTAGTATATGAAAAGTACATAAAACGTCTTTCAAGTACCCAAAAGAAAAAGATTAATAACACATTGGAAATGTCATGATTGACAATTTTTTTTTTTTAAAACTCCACCCAAAATAGGAGGATCTTTATTGTTTTCACATTTCACCTCCGGGACTCTTTCATACCTGCTAACTCCTAGGATGAGAAATAGGTCCCTTGTTTTTGGCAGGAACAATTTCAACCCTGTCACCATCTAGGGTGCAGCATTCGGACTGCTTCGCCTAGCTGCACGATGCTTGTATTGCTCTCCAACAACCCCTGTTTTTACTTAAACAGACTCCGTGAAAAAGTTGTGTGCAACACAACTGATCGTGGGTGAAACTAGGTAAAACATATAGTCCATATGAATCATAGTGTAGAATCTTGTCGCCGAAATGCTGAAGATCAACAATTATATTTGTTTTCTCTAGTGGGTACGCATTTTTTGTTTGTCATCCAAAGGTCAAAAGTACACAATGTTTGGTAGTTATTACTTATGATTAGATGTTACACATAATTAAAGTAAAAGTCATTCGGTCCACCCCGTTAAGTGGCGTTAATTTAGGCAAACTAACCGCAAAATTAAGAACTTTAAAGTTAAAGGTGGAGGTCCATGTTACTCAAAATCTTCCTCCTCCTTGTGGTGGGTAAATATGATGACGGCTGGATTCTTCCAACGCTTTTTTAGATTAAAGATGGTTTTGGTCGAATCGAATAGTTTTAGTCTAAATTTTATATTTATTTTTTAAAGTTTATTGGATGTGTCTAAATTATTAATTTAAAATCCAATAACTTAAAATAAATAAATTTTTGAATTTATTAGCTTCAAATCCAAATCCTAATTCCGACTCTATTTTTACCTTACCATTTTGAGTGTCAGAATTAGCCCTAACGGGTCTAATAGTTAAAGCATGATATTTTGTAGGAGGCAATAAGAAATTAAAAGCGAATGGAATGCTATGATCTATGTTTAGATGAGGATTAGCAATTGACTCTCTGTCTTACCTTATTAACTTATTAACTCCCCCCCCCCCCAAAA
>MCJB01035119.1:0-14690 GCA_002018475.1 Nicotiana obtusifolia | reverse complement strand
CCCCCCCCCAAAACACCACCCCGGCCCACACACACACCTACAAAAAAAAAGAGGGAATTGGGAGACTTTTGAATAGTAGAATATGGTCTGAAATAATTATATGAAAAAAATAAAGAATGTGGTAAAAAGGTTATTAAACAAGTAGTAGGTAATAGAAACGTTCAAGAGAACATATGAGGATGGAGATCCAAATAAAACATAAAAACAAACAGTCTTTGTAATAAATGAAAAATAAGGTTCAATTCTTAGTGCATCGTTTTTGAATTGTGAGAGGTCAAATAATTTGCAATGTTCAGTACTACTTCCTGAATTAAAAGAACAATATGAATATTCTTTTCAGATACTTTTTTTTTTTAATTTCCTCATATTGCTTTTGAGATGATTCAAACTCACAACCTATTGATTAAAAGTGAAAGATGCTCACGTGCATGACTCAAACTTACATCTATTGGTTGGACGTAGAGGGTGCTAACCACCCAACCCACTCTTGTCTTTTCAACTATAGAAATCATGACAACACGTTACATATGGTTCTTAGGACAGAAACGTCATTTTACCTCAAGACCAATTGCCTATATCAGCTCGCGTACTTCAACCAAAAACAATACAGCCTAAAAAACATGAGATCAAAGGACTCTTCGTACTGCATGCTTGGAAAAAAAAGAAGCTAAATACAATAAACCATGAAAACCTCACATCCTCTTTCCCTCTTCTGTGTCCTTTTCGCCGCCGTTCTCCTCCACCTCCACCTTGTCCCGTCGTTTGCTCTCCTTGACCCTACCACGTTTTCATCAGTTGCCATCGTTCCTAATGCTGCCGCTCCTCAACCTCTAAATCCTGGATTTGTCTCTGCTGACACAGACTATATTCGCACGAGTTGTAAAACCACCATGTATCCTGCTACCTGCTACCATTCACTTAATCACTATGCCACTGCAGTACAACAAGACCCTGCTCGACTAGCTCGTGTAGCCGTCGGAGTAAGCCTAGCCAAAGCCAAGCGCATGGCAGCTTTCCTTTCCAACCAATCACGCGAAGCTGACTATGGAGCGCAACCACGAGTTGTAGCTGCGCTCCATGATTGCTTCTCGGTTTTTGGTGACACCATCGATCAAATACGTGATTCACTAAGTCAGATGCGTAAGCTCGGTGGCTCCAGCGAGTCGTTGAGGTTTCAGATGAGTAATGTTCAGACATGGATGAGTGCAGCCTTAACTAATGAGGACACTTGCACCGATGGATTTGAGGATGTTACTGATGACGAGCCATTGAAATTGGATGTCTGTGATCGTGCAGGGAAGGTGAAGGAGGTAACTAGCAACGCTTTGGCTTTGGTAAACAATTTTGCCAATATATTAGATATCAACTCCATGACCGATGAACGGTTGCATTGAAACATTATTATTTACCACGTTAGTTGTTGAGAAGTTTAGGTTGCATTATTGGCAAAAGTGTGAAAAGATATTAGTGTTATCATATTTGTACTAGTAAGTGGGAGAAAAACAACAAAGAGCTGATGCATGGAGTGATTGTGTATGGATCCTTTTGGTTTTGTGGGCCTCCACTCTAACAAAGTGTTTTTTTTTACGAGTTCCAAGTTTTAATCTCTTCTTCCTTTCTATGATCCTGTATAAACTCAAATTTGGTGTCTGAAATCTTTGCTTTGATTTGAATTTTAGAATTGACAATTCCTGCGACCAACAGGTGGAAAATGAGTGGTTTGGTCAAACTTGGTTGAGTCAAAGTGGTCAAATTAAAAAATGGGTTATGACTCAACCTACTTAATGATTGTTTAAATGTCAAAATGTGTTGGGTCAACAAGAATTAACCTAGAGTCATAATCAAACCATCAAATGACTCAACCTACCTTTTTTTATTGCGCTTCCTGAAAAAAATGTAGGTAATTTTTTTATTGGCTATTTGTATAATTTACACAAATAGCTAAAATAGTAAAATAGCAATATATATAGATAGAGAGAGAATTTGAGAGAATTTGAGAGAATTGGATGATTTGTGTGAAAAATATGATGCAATAATAGAGTATTTATAGGAAAAAATAGTTAAGGGTGGTTATGGGGTGTTTATGGGGTAAAATGACCGTTTTTGGCCATTGGGCAACGGTTGCCGTTGCCAACGGCTAGTTTTTAAATCTGCTCGTTTTTTTTTTCTCCGATCCGATACCGGCTGATTTCGGGCCATTTTTTTCCGGTTCGTCCGGTTTCAAATCGTTAAACCAATCCGCTACCGGGACCGGTACCTCTACACTTTAAATGGTCCGGTTCACACCGGCTCGGGCCGAATTCCGGTCTAAAACCGGTCCGGTCCGGTGTGAACCGGACCAATAGCCACTCTTAGTTATGACTCAACCTACTTAATGATTGTTTGAACGTCAAAATGGGTTGGATCAACAAGGATTAACCTAGAGTCATAATCAAACCATTCAAATGACTCTACCTACCTTTTTTTTATTGCGCTTCCCGGAAAAAATGTAGGTAATTTTTCTATTGGCTAGTTGTATAATTTACACAAATAGCTAAAATAGCAAAATAGCAATATATATATAGAGAATTTGAGAGAATTTGAGAGAATTGGATGATTTGTGTGAAAAATATGATGAAATAATGGGGTATTTATAGGAAAAAATAGTTAAGGGTGGTTATAGGGTGTTTATGGGGTAAAATGACCGTTTTTGGCCGTTGGGCAACGGCTGCCGTTGCCAACGGCTAGTTTTTAAATCTGCCCCCTTTTTTTTTTCTCCGGTCCGGTACCAGCTGGTTTCGGGCCATTTTTTTCCGGTTCGTCCGGTTTCAAATCGTTAAACCAACCTGCTACCGGGACCGGTACCTCTACACTTTAAATGATCCGGTTCACACCGCCTCGGGCCGAATTCCGGTCTAAAACCGGTCTGGTCCGGTGTGAACCGGACCTATAGCCACTCTTAGTTATGACTCAACCTACTTAATGATTGTTTGAATGTCAAAATGGGTTGGATCAACAATGATTAACATAGAGTCATAATCAAACCATTCAAATGACTCAACCTACCTTTTTTTTATTGCGCTTCCTGAAAAAAATGTAGGTAATTTTTCTATTGGCTATTTGTATAATTTACACAAATAGCTAAAATAGCAAAATAGCAATATATATATAGAGAGAGAGAATTGGATGATTTGTGTGAAAAATATGATGAAATAATGGGGTATTTATAGGAAAAAATAGTTAAGTGTGGTTATGGGGTGTTTATGGGGTAAAATGGCCGTTTTTGGCCGTTGGGCAACGGCTGCCGTTGCCAACGACTAGTTTCTAAATTTGCCCCTTTTTTTTTTTGGTCCGGTACCGGCTGGTTTCGGGCCATCTTTTTGCGGGTCGTCCAGTTTCAAATCGTTAAACCATCCCACTACCGGGACCGCTACCCCTACACTTTAAATGGTCCGGTTCACACCGGCTCGGGCCGAATTCCGGTCCGGTCCGGTCCGGTCGGGTGTGAATCGGACCAATAGCCACTCCTAGTTATGACTCAACCTACTTAATGATTGTTTGAATGTCAAAATGAATTGGATCAAGGATTAACCTAGAGTCATAATCAAACCAATCAAATGACTCAACCTACCTTTTTTTTTTATTGCGCTTCCTGGAAAAAATGTAGGTAATTTTTAAAACTTAATTAGCTTAAGTTCTTCTAGATTTACATAATTCTCAATCTCAAAATTTAATTTTATATTTTTGGGGTTACATTTTGACTTATTCGGTTACACCATTTGACCCATTTTGACCCAAAACTTCGATGAGTCATTTTGGATTCAAGTCGATAGGCCAACAAAAAGATCATATACCAACACATTAAACTTGAGCAGGTTGGATGAGTTACTTTTTATTTTTACAATAAGTGGGTTGGGAGAATCACTAAAAATAGGTTGATTTTGCCCCTAATCTAACCGCTAAATTGGAAATAGTGATTTACTTTTCTATTTTGATTCAACGGCAATGAGTTAGGAAAGATTAGTGATGTCAGCTTTTGAGCTTAATTGCACTATCTTCTGTTATTAAACGAATACTTTCACGTTAATCACACCTCTAGTTTCACAAAACTTATCAGTCCTTCGACCAACTACCGTATGAAAGAAAAATGATTATACAGAAAAATTAGTAAAAGAAGATGACGAGCATTACTTATCAAACCTCCATTAGGAGAATGCTTGAGCATTACTTTCATAACTGGTATGAATTCTTCATCAAATCCCCCGGCCAAGTGTTGAGTTGTCCCACATCGGTGGGATTTAAGATCTTTGGTCTCCTTATATGGTCTTGAGCAATCCTCATCTCATATGCTAGCTTTTGGGTTTGAGTTAGGCCCAAGATCCATTTATCATGGTATCAGAGCCGGGCTCATCCTAATTATTGTTACCGATGTTGGGCCCCCATTTATGTTATTCACGCTCCACAATGCAGGCCTGAGCGTGAGGGGGTGTGTTGAACAATGGAGCTTTCGATCAAGATCTTCTCGCCTCACCCGTTTGGTTGGTCTTGGGCAATCCTTCCCAAGTTATTTTGGTAACTTAAAAATGAGAAATCTATTAGTGAAGAGATCAATTGAAATGATACTGACAAGCTCTCCCAATAATAGAAAAACTTAGACTGTAATTTTTTCGGATAAGTACTTATACTATGTACATATTTTTGTTGACTAGTTAAACTTCAAAAAATGTATTTACACTGCATATTTTTTTAATACTTCTATTTCACTTTTACGCTTAACCTAAGAGGAAAACTTCAAAGCTGATGTAGAAGAAACCTCCTTGATTATCTTATGCACAAGTATGCCAATTTCTTCAAATGGGCATGTTGTTATATCAGTAACGCCGATGTAACAAATTTTATTAAAAAGCGAGATTTTTGAGGATAATATCCAAAGGCAGTGGAGCTTGATATTTTAAGCATTTGAGACTCAGACAAGAAATTCTTACTGCACAATTGTCATAACTATCCACATCATCAGACTCCACATTTTGCGAAGTAATACCAATAACAGATGGCGAAGCAATGTCAAGTAGTGTCATATCTCCCATGAGCGGATCTACGTATATGGTTACGGGTGCTCGAGCACTCATTAACCTCGACTCGGAGTATGTATAGTTATATAGAGAATTTAAGAAAAAGGATATAATAAATCAGCAAGCACCCAAGTAATAAAGAGTTAGGTGAGTGCTTTGGTTTATGATGGGTGTTAGGGCACAATAAAAGCAAAAGGGTGAGGTATCGAATCTCATTCCTTACAAGCTTTTTTCCCTCAATTTTTCTTATATTATCAAGCATTTTCTTTTGCCTCAATCATGAGGTCCTCTTTTTAATCTTTTCAGTTTTCACTAACAACTTTTTTGAGCCAATATTACTTTTATTTTTTTACTTTTGACTTTGTTTTATCTTTTTTTTTCTTTGCTTTTCTTTTCTTACTTTATCTAATTAATTATAGCAAAGAAAGAAAAAAAAAATTGCTTTAGAAAAATAAAGAATCCTTCCCGAACTGCAAAATCCATAGATCTTTTTTTTGCTAATTGTGTTATCCATCACAGTTTCACGGTGTCTATAATATTAATATCATGGTTTTCTAATTAAATTTTTTTATTGTATTTAAATAGTTGCATACTTATACGATGGGATTGATAGTAACTTTGCGTCAAAAAAAATTAAGCACCCACGAAACTAAAATCCTGGATCCGCCACTGAGATTATCTCCTAAATTACGGAGACGTGAAAAGATGTCGTGGAGTACATCATCTGGTAAAGAATCATCTTCATTCTTCACTGTGCAAAGTGCAAACTACTCATAATGGCCACATAACTCGAGCAACTCACTCAATGGGACAATTTGTCGAGCAACTTGTATGCAATCGGGAATTCAAGTTCATGTCAGCCCATTTGGTCGAGCACACCCAATGATCACTCATACTAACCTCAAAGTTTCAATGGCACAATCAATTCTATATGCAATACCTTCACTTGATTTATCTCAACACAATTATCCCCCAGTTCAGCAAACCTATCAGAAACCACAATGGTGAATGGACTTCAGGATTCTCTGCTAACTTCAACTTATTTAATATATACTGCCCCACAAATGCTAGCTCTCTCTGTGAAATTGGGAATCCAAATAATCGCACGAAGTGTGTTATGTGTTATGTTCAATTTAATAGCTGTCGTTTGGCGTAGTAGTTAGCAAATGGAATACAATTGAAGGATCCTACGTCGTTTAGTAGATAAACTGATAGTCTTGCGTGTCCTCTGTCTTCACTAGTTTTGATAGAATTAGTGTTAGTACGGTACCCCTTTTATCCTTAGTTTGCTAATAGTACTTTTTTCATATTCTCTGTTGCTATTTTGGATTTAGTTTTCTAAATATATTGTCTTACTATTACTTGCTTTGGTACCTCTTTCATATTCTCTATTGCTATTTTCGATTTAGTTTTCTAATTATATTTTTTTGCTATTACTTGCTATCAGGACTTCGTCCATCTTCTTTAATCGAGAGTCTATCAGAAACAGTCTCTCTGCCCTTCCAAGGTAGTAGGTTAAGGCTACGTACATCCTACACTTTCCAGATCCACAGTTTGTTGTATTAGTTAAATCTTGTTCCTGGCGCGGTTTATTCTGGATAGGGTTCTCAAGTGCAAGGGAACCCGATTTTATTTACAAGTTGTTTGGTGAGATGTACTGGGGAAAATAATATATGTATTAGTTTTGATATATTAATCCCTTGTTTTCGGGTACATATTCATCGCGACATGCTGATCCGCGATTACTAGCGATTCCAACTTCATGTTCCCGAGTTGCAGATGGCTACTGGTGCTTATTATGTTCCCAATCTATGAAAGAAGATTTGAATTCCCCGGAAGAAGATTCGCCGAACGGAGAATAAGCTGTAAATCTTAGTTCTCGAAAGCGGGTGAATCAGTCTTCCTTATAGCTCTTTCCTCCCTTTGCTTTGGTTGTGTTTAACCGCGGTTAAACACAAACAAAGGGTTGTTTAGCTAATAGTAATAGTTCGAGCGGGCATCAGTCTGAAAGCAAACGAGCTAACTAATATATAAGTATGGTAGTGTTTTTTAACCTATGTATAAATATACTCTATTCAGTACTATCCTTATACATAGCAAATTATGACATTAGCAATACCATGATTTTTAATACATGAATAATCATGTATAAAGACAGAACTGCACTTTCAAAACCTTTGCATAAAAAAATTATGCAATGCATGTTATTTTTAATACACCAAACCAAACAGTCAATAAGAAATAATTCCAGCATATCTATCTTAACATTACTAATTTACTAATACACCATATTCAGTACTATTCTTATATACCCTACCAAACGACCCCGAAAGCGACTAGCAGCTTCAAATTGGCTTACTACACTGCGCTCTCGTCATATTTGAAAGAGACAAGTAAAAATATGCAGGACGACTTTTATTGCCAGCTCAAGTAAATGGTCAGCGAATACTAACAGAAGATAATTTAGTTGGATGATGATAAAATGCATTCCAGAAAATGCGTGATACCGGGCAAAAATGAATTCCAAATGCATAAGTAGCTACGATAAGTAATCCAACTACTCTTACGTTCTCCACTTTAACTGATTTGAATGGAGGTTAACGGAAGTATCTTCTTGATATCAAAATGACAGTTAAAAAGCGTCCCAAGACGAACCTACGGGCTTTTTCCTTTTCATTAGATTACGCTTACAACAAACCATGAAACACTACTGTTTGATTTGGCTACTCAAGTATCATTTTGGTTTTGTTGCAGAAAATTAAAATGCACAATCCCATATACAGGAGTAGATCAGTTTCTACCACTTAGAAAGCAGAATCAAAAGCCAAAGGTAGCATGTGTCTTGACTGTGAGGTCAATTGACAACACTAGACACACACCTTCCTGGATGCTCTAGCGAATGGTAACAACTGCTTTGAAGTTGCAGAACATCAATCTTTGACTGTAGTCCTTAGTATCCTCACATCATGGATTGGTCTGCATTCATATCCAATGGAGGAATAAGTAAACGAAACCTGAATTAGAGCTTTCAAACTCATTAGTATGATTAAAGAGTGGAGTAACAAACTTCAAAAGTACAAATAAGGTTATATTTCTGATGCATTACATGCATTTCAAACATTTAACAGGAAAGTATTCTTATCCTTTTCTGCAGCAAGGACAAGTTGACCAGTATAGTGGTAAATTATCGTTGGGGTCGTGTTCTGAGTTCGGGCTTCTGGTAGACAGTAGTAACGATATGGATAGAAAGTTGGTGGAAGGCTTTTATCTTTATATTTATAATATCTTTACAGCTCTATTTTTTTATGATTTGAATTTTCTTCGCAGAATCCCAGCACCCGTATCCATACCTGGATCCGTACCCCCGAATCTTAAAATTTAGATTTTGCCGAATCCGGCACTCGGATCCGTGTCGTATCAGATACCTACATCCGAATCCGAGCAACTTAGTCTATGCATATCTGAAGTTTATGGTTGAATATGCTTCCACTAATGTGTAGATATCTAATCCTTACATCCAACTTTGAAAGAATGGAGAGACGTGATGAGCAGTTTGACTTGTTTTTTGTGCTCTTGGATAACGGAACTACCTTGCTCCTCAAACACCAGAAAGACAATTTGAAATTGTTAATTTCTACGAGGACTTCAATCCCTTGTTAGACTGCTTTAGGCGTGTAGAGTTAACAAATTCTTTTAACATTTTTCAAGACTTGAGGATGCAGAAAGAGAGGAGTCTAAGAAGGTACATCTCTATGAGTTCTCCAATGGCTTTCTTCTTCTTACAACCTTGAGTACGTAAATGAGGGTTGGGACTGAAGGCAGTACCCTTTTCTGAAAGTAGGAATATTTGTTTCCACATTTATGCCGTGCCAAACATAACGTTGTGTCTGAGCAATGATGAACACTACATATGCTCAAGATACTTCTCTTTGGATAGCATCAAGTTCATTACACTTCATTACTTACCTCCTGGTATCAGTGTCACCATGTTACCAAGTAATTCCAGGAAATGAAGAATATTGGAGCAGATGGATGAAATGGAGGCTTGCGTCCGGCGTTTTATGTGATAAAAAGTGCCACCAAGACTTATAGGTAAATTTTACAAAGTGGTGGTTCGACCAACTATGCTATATTGGGCAGAGTGTAGGTCAATTAAGAACTCCTATGTGCAGAAGATGAAAGTAGCAAAAGTAAGGATGTTGAGATGAATGAACGGGTATACCAGGAGAGATAAGATTAGGAATGAAGTTATTCGGGACAAAGTGGGAGTGGCCTCTGTGGAGGACAAGATGCGGGAGTCAAACGCTGAGATGGTTCGGGCACGTAAAGAGGAGAAGTATTGATGTTCCTATCAAGAGGTGTGAGAGGCTGACCATGACGAGTTTGAGAAGAGGTCGAGGTAGGCCAAGAAAGTATCGGGAAGAGGTGATTAGACATGATATAGCGCAGCTTCAGCTTACTGAGGACATGATCCTCGATAGTAAGGATGGAGGTCGAGAATTAGGGTAGAAGAGTAGTAGGTAGTTGTAAGTTTTTCCTTTTCTTACCAGTTTCTTTAGTAGCACTCAGGTTATTGTATATGCGATCGTTACTTCGTCATGTGATTTAGTTCGCTTTTGCTATCGTATTTCCTGTTGTTAGTGTTTAGTACTACTAATCCACCCCCCCCCACCCCCCCTTTCTTTTTTCTTCTTCTTCCCCCCTCGTCTTCTTCCCTTTCTTCTTCTTCTCACTTTTTCTACGCCAAGGGTCTATTGGAAACCACCTCTTTGCCTTCACTAGATAGGAGTAAGGTCTGCGTGCACACTACCCTCCCCATATCCCTCTTGTGAGAATATACTGGGTTTGTTATTGTTGTTTACAAATTTCATTCTCTAAGCAAATATGACCATGATTTTCGATATCCTCTGTAGGCATGACATTTGTTCTCATGCTAATGTAAAGTATATGATAGGAAAGCACAATACCTGTCAGTATTATCAGTTTGAACACTGCCAAGTCTCTTGATAATTTCCATTCCCCGACAAACTCTTCCAAAAATGGTATGTTTCCCTAGCATCACATGAATGAAAACTTCCTCAGCTAATAGTGCACTTAAACAGCTATCAATGCGACATAAGAACAGACTACAAACAAAGAAGAGATGGAAACTGTACTCGCCATGCTAATACTAATTGCGACTAGAAGGACATATCAACAGAGCTGAGGTGGAGTACTACATTCAGCATAAACCAATGGCTTAAGAATATTCAATATAATTTCAAATTACAACTTATGTCATATCTAAGATGGCCTTGGAGATAAATGCATTGAAAATAATTGAAATTACACAAGGAAAAAGAGAAAAGTGAACTACTATCCTTCCTGATATAGAGAAGGTATAAGCACCCCTCCTAATCAAAAAGGTATAAGCACCTCTAAAGAGTCAATCAGCTATGCCTCAATCCCAAATATAATTGGGGTTGGCTAGCTCTTCTAGAGGACTAATTTCATAAAAACCAAAATACTATGTCAGTGCTCTAATATAGTATTTATCATTTTAGATCCCTTGTACCAGAAACCCAAAGCCCAAAATAATGGATCAAGCCACTTTGTATATGCCATTCAAAAGCATGGCTTTCAGGAAACAAATATTATATCCTGACAAATGCAGAACCTAATTAGTTGTCTAACTGAAAATTGAGAACGCTCGCAAGAATTGATCTTGGCTTTATGTACCAAATATTTTAAGTCTTAATAGGGTAGCTCATGAATTTTTACACATAATCTAGGAACGAATAGTGAATATTTCTTCCTCCAGTTTGGTTTGGTATGAATTGATTATCCTGTCTCGGTTAAAGCTAAAAGAGATTGACCAGCATCTCATCATAGAGAAGCCTCCTCAAGTATATGGATAGTCATCCATGAACTTAGCTCAAACATGTTGACAGACACGGGATTCATCTGAATTTTGAAACTCCTTGTTCTCACCATTTAAATGGTTCCTTATAGCTTCAAGTTCAATCAAAAGTTATAGTTCCACTTCTTTGAAAAAAGTTGTTAAGGGAGCAATATACCAAAAAATAAATCAGCTATGTGTACTACAGGACATCCAGCTGATTCAACAACAAAAAGCCTATTCACACTTTGATGGAAACAAGCTGGATGTGTACTTACCATCAAGTGACTGTGCAGGTGCCAAGGTGATGAAGAATTGACTTCCATTTGTATTCGGCCCAGCATTAGCCATGGATATGATTCCTGCTCCTGTATGCTTTAACTGTTGGTTTATCTCATCGTCAAACTTCGCGCTGCAAGGTTGACTTCTTAAGTTACTCAAAGGCCAATTATGTAAGAAGATGATCTCCTTCTTCACGATGTATGACAGACAAGTTTTAGCATGTCCATAAATGATAATAGATAACAGCAAATGACTCTACTATTAGATGCACCTATCAACTCTTCACAATCAATTCCTCGTTAATGTTGTATCTTTTTCAAAGGCACTGGAGATACACAAACTAGAAGCAGAATGACAACAGCTAAAGCATGTGGTAGAAAAATATATGTATGTTTGCAGCAACCTTGAACAGATAATTAGCCCAATTATTCACACTTATTGGGAAATAGAGAAAGATCTCCAGTTTTAGTTAGAACGGTTTTAGTAAACCTCTAAAAGAAGTGTAGTCAGTAGCAATGCAACTATGTACTCAGCATGCTGCTCTGAACTCAAGCTTTAGCCACGTGAGATTATACATTTGATCCACTTCATCTTTCCTCTTTTCATTATACTCCCTCTATTTCAATTTATATGACGCATTTCACTTATCGAGAGTAATTTTGACTAATCTTTGAAACTAAATTGATCAGTAAAACTATATGAAAAGTCCTATAAGTTGCAATTCTTCTCATGTCAATATGACTAAAAACATTCATATCAAATGTTGGTCAAACTTCATACAGTTTAAAACTCAAGAAGCGAAATGTGTCACATAAATTGAAATGGAGGGAGTACATTTTAAGAAAATTTGATAAATTTATTTCTGTTTAAATAACCTTTCACAACTGACAAATCAGATGTAGTAAACTTGATTTATACAATACATATGATAATCCAGATGGTTAGCGCATCTGCTGGAATAATAACACTTAAAGAGAAAGAAGTCATGCGAAGGAAAATACTTTCTGCTTAGCCTTTCAAAAGCTACTTAAGAAAGTTTAACTAATTACTTCAATGTTCAACTATTTTCAGCCTGATGCAACTATTTTTGACGTCTGGAGCCAACAAGGGTGGAATCTAATTGGACATAGATTTTTTTACTTTTTTCAAAAAAAATTGAAAACATTGTTTGTTCATAGAATTTGATAGTTTTTTCATAAAAAATTCAAGTTCCAAAAATGAAAACTTTTCTTCTACACACAAAACTTCAACTTTTTTCTAGTAAAATGCAAGTGCGAACACAATTTCAACTTCCAAAATTATTTTTTCAACATAACTTCATAAACTCTTTTTTTCAAGTTTCAACCAAATCTATGTCCAAAGGTTAGCTTTAGAAGACTGGTTAATGACAGGAAAATGAGTAGAATAGTTGATTTCTTCAAAATTTTGAGGGCAAAGATACCATAAAAGGTAGCGTGTTTTTCATGGTTGGTTGCAAAGGAAGCATGTTTGACTCAAGATAATTTGATGAAAGGGGGTTTCAGCTGTGCTCAAAATGTGTTCTGCGTGGGAAGGACTCAGAAAGCATAAATCATCTCTTTTTACTCCGTTTGAAGGACTTAGAAAGCATGTTTAACTCAAATAAAAGCACCACATAAAATGGGACGGTGGGAGTCATTTAAAGGACGGTGAGAGTCATGTAAAGTAACAGACATATACATTTCATACAATATTATTTACAGCACTCCCCTTAGATGTCTATTAATAGAATTTAGTAATAACGCTTATAAAATGATAGAACGTCAAACAAGAGAATTATACAAGGAACTTCAAGAGATATTTTGTTACTTTTGATGTCTTCTTTACAGGAAGTGAAAATGGCCTAACTATTTATAGGCAAGGGTTTATCCTTCCAAAAAAGCCACGAGGTAAGAGTAGAGTCATTCGACTCTTCAACTGCAGAAGGGGCAATAACCAAAGAATTATGACCTTTTAGTAATCGAGTGGCCAACTTAGAAGAAGAAAATCGCTTGATAGTTCTAACATTATCTATTAACGGACATCCACGGAGAAGTGTTGTAAATAATATCTAAATGTGGATGTCCGTTCCTGATGTTTTTAGATCTACTAAGCTATTCTTTTCTCCTAAGTTTTTTTAATCATGTAATAAAAGTTTATTAATGTTTGGGCAAACAATGCCTCATGTATAACAGGTATACCAAAAAGTAAAAAGCCTACAAAAAGATATGGCTTCCTACAAATGACGACCAATCTTCTATACATAAAGGGACTTCATGAATGCACCAAACTGAAATAAGGGATAAGAGGCTACTCCTAGATCGTGAGAAATTCATCTCGTCTCCTAAGTTGGTCATTTGATTACTAAACGCCATGGTTTTTTGACTTTATTGAAAGGTCACCCTTCTGAAGTTGTAGAGTCAAATGATTGTTGACTCTTGCCTCTTGGCATTATATACACTATATGTTGAATCCCTTGACTTTTTCGTTTATTTACCCTTTTATAGTTCGAATCCTCATAGTAAAAATCTTGGCTCCGCCACTGCTTGGGCAGATGGAAAAAAATCACCTAGTAATTTTTTGCCTCTATTGGATTTTGAACGTGCGACCTGATGTTCTCTTCCAACTTCATTTACCACTAGGCCACCCCTTGGACAAGAGACCTTCATTACTTGTTGATGTCTTGTAAATAGGCCAAGAGAGTGTTGGGAATAAATCCCCTATGGAGATAATATTCAGAGTAATAAAGATGGAATAATAATGTAACACGGAGATACGATAATTAACAAGAATAAAAGAGTGAGAACGACACCAAGATTTTTACGTGGAAAACCCTTTTGAATAAGGGAAAAAACCACGGCCCGAGACGAGCAACTGATTTCACTATAGCAAGGAATTTTACACTTTGTAGATCCGAGTAAAATACTCACCACAACAACGCTCAAAAGAAATAACACTCTTTTGATATTCTCACCTTACTACAATATCGCTCACTCTCTATTTTTTCCTCACAGACTTGTCTGTGAAACCTCACTCTTTCTTCCTCTCTTTGTTGGTGTGTAGAAATGAGAGTTTAAGCTCTCCTTTTATAGCCAAAGCCTCACTCTCTAAAGCCTACTATATTTGACAATTTGTACACACTTTTTCTTCTTTTTCTTCAATGTCAACAAGGTTGGCTACCAACCAAAGACATTCAACAAAGTTGGCTACCAACCAAAGAATATTGAATGAGATGGAACTTATCAATCTCCCACTCCAGTCTCATTCATCTAGAGGAGGTAGCACTGTCTTCTAGTTTGAGTACATGCCGACAAGTTCTTTGCATAGCTCGAACTTGTCCCTTGGTACCACCTTGGTCAACATGTCTGCTGGATTCTTTGCACCCTCTATCTTCTCCAAACACATATCACCATCCTCCACTGCCCTGCGAGTGAAATGGTACCGTCTTCTGATGTGCTTTGTCTTCGAATGATAGACTGGGT
>MCJB01035108.1:63283-83384 GCA_002018475.1 Nicotiana obtusifolia | reverse complement strand
AACAATGCTCACTTTTATTTGTGGACAGAGAATTTGATTTGATTTGATTTGATGAATTTGATGAAATTGGGATGTAATAATTGAATGAACACTCAACACAAGAGCAAAGCTTAAACAAGCAAAGTCAGAAAAGAAAAAACTACCAGAAGAAGAAATCAGAGCAAGAAACAACAAAGCCATCACCTGAGAAGCAGCAAGAGAGGCACCACTAGAAACAATCTTTTGGAATGCGGACAACTCACAGAAAGCAGGAAAGGATCAGCAGGATAAACAGCAGCAAACAAAAGGGCACATACTCATGGACAGAGAATGCACTCCACCACAATTCCACAAGCACCAAAGAACATCAATGCAAGCTAGATATTATATGGACCAACCTTGACAGTTATCTTCAATTATGCTTTCCTTCCAAAAGTCAAAGCAAAATTGAAGAACACTTTCGGTGGTCATATAATATACTCCTTAGAACAACCCATCCTTTTGCTAAAGGCAGAATCTTTTGTACTAGAAGAAGCACGCAATTGATAGAATTAGAAATACATGTAATTTTGTGTATAATAGACCTAGATTCACTACCCATCTTTTTTGTAAATATGACCGACTAGCAATCTAAGATAGAAAGTCATAATACCGCTATAGGTCTAACTCCCTCCGACTACCTAGGCACATTTGATCATCATATGTACACATTTTGTAACATGGAGGTAAGGTATATGTCCCCCTCCACCTTTGTACTTTTGGATTATATTTATAAAAATCTACACTAGGCAAATAGCCTAGTGAATTAAAAAAAAAAAAAGTAATTCTACACCTTCTTTGATATTTTTGAGATTTGTTGCTACCACAAATAAAATCATCTCTAGTTAGCCCTTTTGATCATGCAGACCTTTTATGTGGCACCCGCGCTACAAGCCTATACTTTTTGTTCTTAATTAAATTGTTTTGATTCTTTTACCTCTTGAAGCACTTGAATTGTAATAGGCGCTAGAAAAAAGTAAGGAAAAAACTTGGGTAATGGTTAAGGAGAACCAAAGAAGGGAAGAAAGGTGCACTTGTATTTGAAAGAAAACATCATTAGCGGCGAGTGAAAAGAACAAGATAAACATTAAAAAAGAAAATGTTGACAAAGTTGAAACATCATATTATATGTAGATTCTCAATATTTTTAGTTATTAATGTGAAACTTTAATCGTACATCCAGCAATAAGTATAATATGATACATTATATACGACAAATAACAACCATCAAAATAGAATGTTAAAAGCATACATAAAATGCTATATAGAGAATAATATTTAAGAATTTCAAAAGTTTAGGTAAGTCATTTCTTTATCCCATACTTTTCTCTTGTTCCTTCTTCTCCTTTTGCTGGACTCTTCTTATTGTTGCTTCTGTTCGATTATATTAACGTGTCATCTGAATTCATTTAAAGAGAAAGATCAGAAGAGGAATGAAGTAAAACACACATAAAATACTTTCACTTTTTTCGCTTTCACTTTGATATTTTTTAAATCAAAATCTACCATCGTGGTAGGAAATTAAATCACTTTTTTTTTGAAGTCTTGTAACATCAGTACCTTGCTGTAAGTAAAAATAGTACCTGACCCTTGTAATCTTGTTTCGGTTAGAGTTGACCGCTTTTCTAAGCAAATTCATATTTTTATTTTAAGAAGAGATCCAAAATTAAGAATTAAATAAATTTGATGGGAAGAAATTCATGAACTAAAAAATCTATTCAAATGAATTTTATTCAATTTGGAACAAAGTCCTTGTGTAAGTTTTACTTTAATTCTCTTGAGTTCATATCATTAAGAGTCAAGATGAGCTTTTTAGGTTTCCAACATGAAAATAAGTGTAAAGTCCAGTTTACCCCCTTAACCTTTAAGGGTTGGAAAACAATATCACCTTCACCTTTAGGATGGGAAAGAAAACTTTCTTGTAACAAACCGACCGGTCGTTTTGAACATTTGCATTAAGTTCGATGGTTTGAGATCATGAGTAGCTTCATATTGTGTATTATGACTTGCGTGTATCGTCGGTTACGATTTTCGAGTGGTTTGGGATTAATTCGGGAGAATGATTCTCAATTTGAAAGCTTTAAGTTGAAAGAGTTGACCAAGTTTGACTTTTGTGTATTTGACTTCGGATCAAAATTTTAGGATTCCGCTATGTCTAAATGGTGATCTTGGACTTGGGCATATGTACGGATTTGCATTTGGGTGTTTCTACAATGTTTCGGCTCTATTTTGCGAAAGTTAGCAATTTGAAACTTTGAAATATTCATAAGTTTGACGGGGAGTTGACTTTGATAATATCTGATTCGGATTGTTGTTTTGGAAGTTGAAATAGGTTTTCTATTTCATTTGAAACTTGTGTGCCAAATTTTAGGTCATTTCGAGGTGATTTGATATGGTTCGACACAAGTTTTGAAAGTTAAAAGTTCAAAAAGTTCATCAAGTTTGATTTGGGGTGCGATTCATGGTTTTAATATTATTATGTGTGATTCGAGGCCTTGAATAGGTCCGTATTATATTTTGGGACTTGTTGGTATGCTCGGACAGGGTCCCGAGTGACTCGGGTGAATTTCAAACGGGTTTCGGACTCTTTTGGATCATGTTGGCATTGCTGAGATTCTTAGTTCTGGTGTGCTGGCACCTGCGGGACTGTGGGCGCAGGTGCGGAGCCGCAGAAGCGACCCATATGGTGCAGAAGCGCATATTGGGCGAGGTCTGGTATGACCACAGATGCAGAATTTCTAGCGCAGGTGCGATGGGCGCAGATGCGCAATCGGGAGCGTAGGAGCGCAAAGGCTAGAATTAAGTGGGCTTCACATCTGCGATGTAAGCTCTGTAGATGGAGTATCGTAGAAGCAACCGTTGGTCCACAAAAGCAGAAATTCTCTATGCAGAAGCTTTTATTTTATCACATTTGAAAATTTGGAGCTTAGTTTTGGGCAATTTTGGAGAGGATTTTCACCACATGGATTGGAGTAAGTATTTTTGATTTCGTTTTGATTATATTCCATGATTTCATCTTTGATTTTGGCATTTGATTATGAATTCAAAAGAGAAATTGGGAAATATTTGTCTAAAGTTTTCTTAAGTGAATATTTGTGTTTTGAACATCGATTCGGAGTCGAATTTGAGTGAAATTAGTATGGTTGGACTCGCATTTGAATGAGTGTGAGAATTTGTGAGTTTTATCGTGTTCGATGGTGAAGGCTCGAGTTGACTTTTATGTTGACTTTGTGTAATTAATCAAAGATTCGACCTTTTTCGTTTGGGCTTGTCTCCTATGGTATTATTTGATATTTTTGAGTTGCTTTTGGCTAGTTTCGAGCCATTCAGAGGTTGATTCGCACGGGATGGCATATTTAGAGTATTGTTTGGTTTGCTCGGTATTTGATTTGGCTTGTTCGAGATAAGTAACATATCTAAACTTGGATTTGAGGGTAAATATCCTTGAGAAGTATGATACTTGAGATGGGTTTAGGGTGACGCACGTGCTAGGTGACGGGCGCGAGTGCGTGCACCGAGGTATTTGTGATCCGGGTGGTTCTTAGACTATTATATGCCTTATTTTGCTATCATGCTTCTTTAATATCGTATTTTCTCCATTTATGTAACTATGTGAGATATTATTCATGATAGAAAGCATGTCTAAGACACTCGCATAATTGATTGAGACATGATAGGGCTATTACCGCCATGTTGAGTTATTTTCCTTAGCCGTAGTCATACTGTACAGTCATGATAATTACAACCGCGTGTTATATCTCTGTATCTTTACACTTTTGATATACTGTCTCATATGCAATTGGTGACCTTGTACGTGACATGAGTTAGAACTGTATCTGTGGCATGTTGTGTTATTCCGCATTGTATAATTGGATTATGTTTTCTGTGAGTTGTGAGACATGAGATTTAAGCGGATTGATGACCAATGTGGGCCGTAGACTCATGTTGCGAGTTATGTTGGATCGGGTTGCACGCCGCAACAGTTATATTGTGATTAAGGTGGCATGTATGTCAGGCCCCACATTGGGCTAAGTGACAATGATTTGAGGCTACCTCTGCACTAGGACCTATTATTGGGCTATGTAATATTGATTAGTGTTTGGACAGGATCCGACCCTCCAGAATCTGACATGCCAACGGTGAGCGCATGCATAATGATATTTACATGTGCTTTGGGACATTGACACCAGGCACATGTGCAATGCTAAGTGATTGTGTGTGATAAAGTGGGGCATTTGAGCCAGGCACCTAGAGTGTGCTAAGTGTGTATGTACTTGATGATATCACGGTGAAATTATTTACTTGACATGTATATTTGACATGAAGGCATAGAGATGTATTTTTCTCATGCTAGACGGCAATATGACATTTGATGAATTGATATGTGTATTTGATATGTAGGCATAGAGATGTATTTCCATCATGCTAGACGCTAATATGACATTTGATGACTTGGCATGTACATTGACATGTTGACATAGAGATGTAATTTCTTCATGATAATTAGTAAATGAAAAGGTTATCTGTTGTTGAAAGTGTGAAAAATCACAGTCCTTTGATAAACTCTAAATTTGTGATTCCAAGAAAGATTTGGACTTTAACTGTTATAATTGTAAAGCATGTCTGTATTTTCCATTTTTGTGATCGAGCTGAATATGTTACCTTTTGAGTTATTTATTGTTACTGGCATTATTACATCATATGTCATTATTGATTCCTGGTGTTGGACATTGACTTTCGTCCGAGTTCGTCACTGCTTTCAACCTAAGATTAGGTTTGTTACTTATTAAGTACGTGGAGTCAGTTATACTCATACTACACTCTGCACCTTGCATGCTGATCTTGGAGCTGATGTTGCTGCACACTGGGGAGCTGGCATTGAAGAAGTACCCATTGTCCGGACATGGCTATAATTGATCCTTGGTGGTTTTAGATTTGAACTCTATTTATGTATATTCAAATAGATGTTATAATTATTCTTCTTATCAACTTTGTAAATCTGAAGCTGTAGTAGTTCATGACTTATGCTACCAATCTTTGGGATTTTGTATAGAAAGTTCAGTTATTTCAATCATTGACCCTTATCATTCTCATTTGAATTGTGTTTATTGTTACTTGGCTTACCTAGCAGGTTGGGTTATGTGCCATCACAACTAGTTAGATTTTTTGGTCGTGACACTCCTTGAAGAACATTTTTAAATGAGTATTATAATTTTAATTCAAGGAAAAAAGTATTGGTGTGATTTTATTTTTCTTTTTCCCCTTAAACTCAACAAACAAAAGCATAAACTACTGGTTCACGGTTGTTGGGAAGAGGAGGCTACATAACTAGTTTCAATTTTATTTCTGAATAATCAAAACTTTCTCACCATTTACGAGATACAACACGGATACTTGTCCAAGTGTAATTAGTATTATTCAGAAAAATGTAAATTATATCAGTTAAAATAAAAAATAGCTTCATTTAAACTTCGGATGATGGCATTTATTCTATTGCAAGTAATTTTTGTTGCGGGTATAGTACAAGGTCCTCATTAACGACCACCAAATGGCAATAGGGCTTCTTTAGCTTATCCACAGACATTGCATTTGAAAAGCCTAACGTGAGAATGCTTTAGTAAGAATCCGGTTGCGGGGTAGTAGAAAAAATACATTAATTAATTGGCATCTTATTTGAGTGCTTTTGTTTATACAAACAGATGAACAGCTTATATCTAATAAATAGGAGTTATTTCAAAAAGGAAAAGATTTTTACTAAAAAAAAAATCTTACCAAAAAATATTGCATAAAGGGATTTCTCTTTCCCATTCAAAATGTAAAGGCGATATTATTTTTCGACCTTTATAGGTTAAGGGAATAAACTGAATTTTACTATAAAAATAAACTTAAACAAAAAGATCATTCCCCATTCACTCCATACAAGGATAATCATAGTCTTATCTTATACTTCTTCTTATGTTATGACTATTCTTACGCGTTTTAATGAGTTCTATGTTTTATGCGCTAAGGGTGCATATATTGTTTTTCACATTATCAGACTAAATTAACTTATAAAAATAGATAATTTCTCCCATCAAATCTACAAACTAATTAAATAATCTTTCCTCTCTTTGGATATATATACATAGACACAACTAGAATATTGCTTAAACCGTTCAGAAACATCGATCGAAATCGATCAAAAAACTAAAAAACCCGACTGATTTTCAACCAACTTTAATCCGTCGTAATTAGGCTGGTCGGAAATAAATAGTGACTAAAGTCGGACACAATTTTCGATTGATTTCTGTCGGTCAACTAAATTTCATAAACGACCTAAAAAGAAAAATTCTGCCGAAAAAACCGACCGAAGTCAGTATTTTCCGATAGAATTCAGTCGGTATTTTTAATTATGCAATTAAAAAATATACCATTTGAGAATCGAACCATGGTCTGTACTGTGGTAGGATACTATTCTACCGCTAGACCATTGGCATATTTTGGTTTAAGACTTTCTTTTATTTTATTTGTACTATTTAATTGTATTTTTGCGCAAAAATAACCGATGGATTTCGGTCGATTTTATTAAAACTATAAAATTACCGACCGAAGTTGGTCGGTTTTTAAAATGACTGACCGAAATAACTGACCGATTTCGACCGATTTTTAAAAAAATAAATTTCGTGGGACGCTAAAATATTTTCCCACATTTTTGTGCCAAAAAAACTGATCGAAGTTCGTCGTTTTCTTTAAAAAAAATTAAAAAATAAAATATTTTGAATAACTGACTGATTTCGATTGATTTTTCTGTCGGTTTTTTGACCGGCCAAAGTCGATCGGTCGACCGCGATCGATTTTGACCCAATTTCTAGCGGTGAGAATGCAGGACAATGATGGATTGAGGTCACTAATTTATGCATTTTTATATTCCTTGGAGTTGTAATTTGACCGTTCAACTTCACTTTGCACTTAAATATATACACTCTAAATTCCATGTATTTTCTTAATATTTTCGCATTATGCATTTTCCGGTTTGGCGTAACTAATTCCATGGTTGTCCCTCAAGAGAAATTTTTGCTTTAAGTATGCCAAAAGCCTTAAGATGGAGAGCAAACCATCTTTCATTCGTTGATCTCTTTCGCATGTTTGTTATAAAATTAAAGAACTGAATACAACGGAACAAGATAACTCATTTCAAAAGGAACACAAAATGCAGTTGCATAAGTAAGCGGAAAAGCCTACTATTTTGTTGACATATTTGCGTATCGAAATATTTTTACAGGAAGCTATCTTCTGCTCATAAGTAATGATTCTTTTCCCTCTTTAATGGAAATTTTCTATGCAATTTCTTTTACTTTATGAAATTATGTTTTGGATTATTTTCAGCTTTTGTTAGATACAAAAGTTGGTGACATATGAGATTATTTTTAATGTTTAATTGGCATTAAAATTGGATATTTACAAATTTATTGTCCAATATTGCATTATAAGATATGGAGTATCCACTGCAAATAGCATACCAAATACTCCCTCTACTTTATGTTTTAAGATATAATTTCTCTTCTTTTAATATTTAATCATAATTGAGGTGTTTGTAGTCTTCAATGATAATTATTACTAAGGGTAAAAAAGAAAAAAAAAAAATTTATCTTGAACTTTTAAAATGACAAATAATTTAAGATAAATAATTTTTAGTAAGTGATAATATGAGATGGAGGCAGTACAAGGAATATAAAGGTATCGCTGTCTCCGGTAAAATTGGAAATTACATTCCCGAGGCTGATGTACGTTAACGTGGAATAACCTCATCGGCCAAAACCTCTAAAAACACGGCATTCGCCAAACACACATTCCATTCCATTCAATTTTAGTCCCAAAACACATATCCATCATTCTCTCTACCTCTTAATTTTCTCTTTCCCGGGAAATTCACCTGAAGAAGTTTCCTGGAAATCTTCCCTTCCACGTCCAATCGTCATTTTCCATTAATCGTTATCAACTCTATTATTGTAAGTATTTTGTTCTTAAATGATTTTTGGTTCTCATTATTTTACGCATGTTGAATTTCGAAATTCGTCGTGTTAATTTGATGATTTTTGTGTGATGAATACATCAGATGGCAACGAGTGTAGGAGGAAGAACGCCGTCGAGGAGAAGCTTGTCAATGATAAGCTTATCCTCCCATTCGAAGAAGAAAACAGGCGGCGTCGATAATGCACGAGGACTCCCTGTTTCTCCTCATCGCAAATCTCTACCTTCTTCTCGTTCCATGTCTGTTTTTATTTTTAATTTTTTATTCCTTAACATTTTTATGCGCTTTAAATTGAAGATAACACGAGGCTTTTGTTTCGTAAAACTTACATGCAAAGATGTTTATGTGAGTCGAGGATATCTTTATTTCTTTCTTTCTTTCTCTCTCTTTTTGTCGAATCGATTTGTCTTGTTATCGAACATTGAGGTGCATTACCCTGAAGGTCATAGAAATTTAGGTACATTTCGCCTTTAGGTTGTGGAGATAATCAGGGGCCTCTGTAGTATTGGGGTATCTGTCCTCAGCTTGAACCATATATAGTTGAACAGAATGCATGTATTTATCTGTGTGTATGTGAGTCTATTAAGTTGGCGCCAATTGCCAAAGAGCATAGTGAGTGTACTGGGCTACTCCACAACTATTGATTTAAATCTTGGATTTGCAATATGACCATGTGCAAGTGAATTTGGGAGCTGATGGTTGTTGCTTCGTGTCCGCAGATTAGTGATATTGATAATGTCGGAGAAGTTTGTCCTGCCACAACGGCAAAATGATTAAAGTGTGAACTAGAATATTGGTTAAAATTCTGATGTGTCCCGAAAGGTGTACTTCTATTGATGATAATTTTTTCGCCAACTTGAACATTGGAGTCAGAAATGAGCTTGTGGTGCAATTCAAACTGGATGAAGGGAAAGAAGAGCTTAAAGAATTAAGGACAATGAAAAACTAAACAATGATCCGGTTGAATCAAGTATATTTTGAATTGCAAATAGTTGATATTGCAGCTGGCAAACGCCAGTTTGGAGGTCTGTACCCGGAATTCATTTGCCTTGATAAACACCTCTGATTGTGGTATGGTACTTCAATTAAGAGTTCCCAAAATACATGGAAAAGCTGCTTCGAATTGAATGTAACCTTGTAAGCCACAGCTGCAAAACTCAAAACCGAGTACATGTAATGTAGGTGTTTGCTTCCGTTGTTTCATGTAGTCGTTCTTTAGAACTACAAGTGTGCAAGTTGTCAGAGGATTTTGCTTATTGTGTAAGTTTATCAGGGGTTCCTTTTTGGGTGGTCGAATTTGTTCGTTTTTATGCAGCTTTATTCACTTTTAGGGTTCTTTTGTCATTTAATTATCTTCTCTTCTTTAACTTGAAATCTTAATCCATATAGTGGAAAATTTTTAAATGCAAAGCCATAGCTAAGAGATTATTTTGTTAGTGAAGATAGTCATGCTACCTTAAAATCATACGGTCAGGTTCAGTGTTGGATTATTAAAAATCAACCTGAGCGGGAACATCACTTGTATAATTTTTTTTTTAGTTAAAATGATTAGTTCTCCCTAACATTTTGGAACAGGGGTCTGACTGGAGAGCGGACAGTGAAGAGACTTAGGTTGTCTAAAGCCTTGACAGTACCTGAGACTACAAGTATTTATGAAGCATGCCGCAGGATGGCTGCTCGCAGAGTTGATGCTCTATTGCTGACCGATTCAAATGCATTACTATGTGGTATCTTGACGGATAAGGTTTGACCTGAATCTTGTGTAATCCTGTTTTAAACCTCATTAGACCCAAGATATGTAGATCTGCTTCTTCGCTAATATTTTTCCTTTTTCACCATGAACATGATATCATTGACTAACTTTCCCTTTGTCATTTTGTTTTTCTATCTTCGGGCAAATTGAAGGATATTGCAACAAGAGTTATTGCCCGCGAAGTCAATATTCAGGAAACACCTGTTTCAAAGGTTATGACGAAACATCCTGTTTTCGTGCTTTCTGACACACTTGCTGTAGAAGCATTGCAGAAAATGGTGCTAGGTTGGTGTATCTGAAACAACAGAATGTTTTACTTCTTGCAACCGTATCCAACATCTCACCTTTGTTACTCACATCAGGAAAATTTAGACATTTGCCAGTTGTTGAAAATGGAGAGGTCATTGCTTTGCTTGACATAGCAAAATGTCTTTATGATGCTATTGCTCGCCTTGAACGGGCAGCAGAGAAAGGAAAGGCCATAGTAGCTGCTGTTGAGGGAGTTGAAAAAAACTGGGGAGCATCTATTTCTGGTTGGTCGAACATTTCCTGCTGTTACTATTTATGTGCTGACTTTACCCAGTTCATGTGATTGAGTGACAGTATCTGATTGGACATAGCTAGTGAAATGTGTTAACCTTTTTCATATTTTCTTGTTTGTATCAGGTGGCTCTGATTCCTTTATTGAAACACTTCGGGAGCAAATGTTCCGCCCTTCACTCTCTACCATCATTTCTGAGAATCCAAAGTAGGTAATATCTTCACTTTTAACCTCCTAATGAATACATTTTTCACATATAACAGAAGATAGATTTTGTGCAAGTCACCATTTGGTGTGTTGTTTCCAGGACTGTCACAGTTGAACCAAGTGATACTGTTCTAGACGCAGCTAAAAAGATGCTTGAAACTCAAACAAGCTCCGCAATCGTGGCTGTTGACAAGAAACCACAAGGAATTTTAACGTGAGTACTTTCCCCTTGTGTTAGTCTGTTAACAATTCCGAACTGTACATAATGGCATGCTAATCACGGCATAGATTTGCCTCATGATCTGTGCAGTTCAAAGGACATATTGATGCGAGTCATAGCACAAGATCTTTCGCCAGAGTCCATTCTTGTTGAGAGGGTAATCTCTTTCGCTTTAGTATATCAATATGTTTATTATAATTCAAATAGAAAACATTGAGAATCAGTATTGCTTCTTATTTACTTTTGCTTCCTTTGTTTAGGTTAGAGAAAAAACTCGATTTTTGATAACTATTGCCTTATTTTATGACTAATGTCCAGGTAATGACTCCCAAACCTGAATGTGCTACAACGGATACACCTATTGTTGATGCTTTACATACAATGCACGATGGGAAATTTTTACACCTTCCAGTAGTTGATAGAGGTAGCATTGACCTTTCAGAGTACAGTTTGGAAGCGGTTATCTTCTTTTCCCTGATCTGATTACATTTGTGTATGAATTTGCTGCAGATGGAATTGTAGTTGCTGTAGTTGATGTGCTTCATATCACTCATGCAGCTGTGGCCACGGTAAGGCAGCATATACAGATATGTTACTTTTATGGCGACAGATGAACTTCTCAAATCCAAGTAGTTACTATGCATCTATAGCTTCTTTCAAGAAGTTTACAAGCTTCTGAAAGTATTGACCACTTTGTCATGTCTGTATATATCAGCGGAAAATTGAAAGGAAGAACATAAGAAGTCCTGTGGTCCATAGATTATTGACTAGCCAGTTATTTTAGCAGTTCATCTATGTGTGCTTTGTCATGCTTCCATGTGCTACGTGGAATGCCTATCAGGAAGTTTCTAAAGATCACGCCACTGCATTATAGCCATGATATTAGGAGAATATATTCACAATTGATTGTGACAAGGAAAACGTTAACTATAATATATTGGAAGAAAGAGCGGAGCAAGAGCATCCGCTACAGGTTCAGACGAACCCAATAACCTTTGCTTAGACCCTGTATAAATATTTAACTAGGAATCCAATAACTAAGACGAGCTATAGGTTCGGTGGCTGGTTCAGAACCATAAACTTCAAATCCTCGCTCCGCCTCTGATTGGAAGTTGCAACTCTTAATGTCAAGTTGCTAAAGAGGTCATCATGTTATAGTCTGATTGAAGAGTGAAAATTACAAAATATGTGATTACGGCTAGTTCAATCTGAAAGTTTTAGGCATTGGACCTAAACATACAAATCACAATTTTTCTATAAGAAGTCCCTTGGGGGGCATCCCATAGAATTGGAACAGTATTTGAAAAAGAAGCATACAATTTGAAAATAGGAAGAAAAATTATGTTTTAGATAACCCAACTAAAAACAACAACAATCAACATTTGGCCTCAGAAGCATCTGAGAAAATTGTTTGTGGTTCTCTTGTTGCGTCTTTTGTGAAGCTCGACATAACCAACTGATGTTTCTGGCTAACATTCTGTTGGTCGGTCTCTTCTGACCGTCTTGCATATATCTGCCTGTTTGAATTCTGCAAGTTCTATTTGCTTCTTCCCCTCCCCAGAAAAGACAAAACCAAAGGAAGTAAACCTTACAAGGATTTAACTACCTTGATGAGCATGCCACGTAACCATGTATATCCCAAAATCATATTTTGGACTCCATGAGATGGGTTTATCAAGACTGGCTTCTTAAGGCAAGCCTGATGTTCTGTTTGTTTTGTTCCTATTTATGGATATAAATAAATGGAGTTCATTTAATTATGTTGAAATATAGAATTAAGCGTGGTCCTGATTCACCAATTCCAGATGCTTGAGGATATTACCAATATTCTTGCAAGTGATTACAGCCTTTCTGGATATGGTGCTACTATATTCAACTTTCTTTGATTTCAGATGGTGAATATATCAAACCCATCCTTTCTCCAGCACTCCTCCAATCTTTGCTCTCCTCAGAATGTGTTCAGTTGAAAATGTTTTTGGTTTCTGAGTCCACTTTATTTTCATCGTACAAATATTAATTGGTGGACTAACTTTATTGGTTTAAAGAAGAAGGGAGTCATCTAAAATTTACTTAGAGATGTGATCTTTTATCTGCCTTGTTTCCTTAACTGACTAAACCATAATTAGAATGTTACTTTCTTGTGATACAGTTTGCAAGTATAAATATCATTTGAGCATCAAAGTTTCTTATAAAATCTCATTATTGTTAAAATTGGATAATATTGCTGTACTTTTAATTTTTAAGGGATAATTACTTTATGCCTACGCGTAACATCGCAAGTCTTCTTGCTCCCCTAGCTTGTATAGAATTAACTACTCCTTGCTAACTAGGTGGGAAATACTGCTGGGGTGAATAGCGAAGTTGCAAACACCAGGATGCAAAAGTTTTGGGATTCAGCTATGGAATTGTCCCCAGATGAGGAGGAAGAGACACGGAGGTTATAACCTTACTTTCCCTGTTACCTCTGTTAAATCATATTTTATTGCTTTATAATTAAGTCTAACATCCATTTATATGACATCTCAGCATTGGTTCTTTGAAATTGGCTTCTGAAGGGGCAGAATTGAGGAGATCTATTTCCTATCCTTCATCGAGCCTTCCAAATACTTTTGCATTCAAGATTCAAGACAGAACAGGGAGGATGCACAGATTCAACTGCGGTATGTTCGTTACGAGCAGTTTGTAACTTAATAAAATCAATAAGCACTTGTCATGTGAGGCTTCATGTATCTTGAAATTAACATTGCTTCCGTGTTAAGAACACTTGTCATATAGGCCTTAAGCATATTGCTTCCTTATTCACAAGAAACAGGAGTTCTTTAACGTATCATGCATCTTGAGACTTGTCTTCTGAACTATTGTACTTCTGACTCCTTTAATTTTTATGGGAGTTCCAGGTGTGCTATTATCTTTTGCATATCAACTCCTTTTCTTCTTTGCTCCTCCTTGAGTTGGTACTGTTGAAATTCCCATCAGTCGTTGTATATTTAGCAGTATTCTTGTTTATTCATGTTTCTGTTGTTAGAGAGAGTCATTGAAAGTGTGCATATTGCCACCTAAAACATAATAATAAGGAAATTAATATGATGTCCGTTTTCTGTTTATTCTCCATCATAATCAGCAGTTAATCATGTTTTCACTCCCATGGTGGCCTTACTGTTTTCGTGATTCAGATATTCGGAGCATGACAGCTCTTCTAACTGCAATTATTCAGAGAGTGGGGGATGACATCGACCAAAAGAACCTTCCTCAAATTCTGGTAGGAATCAATTTGGTTGTACATGGACATGTTTATCCTTAATTTATTCCCTTGTACGAACAAGCTGACTGCTATAATATTCATTGGTGATGCTCTCTTGCAGTATGAAGATGAAGACCATGACAAGGTTGTATTAGCAGCAGAGAGTGATCTTACAGCTGCCGTTGACCATGCAAGATCTGCAGGTTGGAAGGTATGGTCGACTGGTTCTTGGTTCTATAACATGATTTAATTTGTCCAAATTAAGAGTTACTATCTAGAAGATACGGTTAGATCTTCAGTTAAGATCTTTTTTTCTTGGATCCAATTTAATACTAAATAAGTCCGAACTAATTGAATACTTGTGCTGGAAATTTCCCAAGTCGTTTTCACTTCTTTGGTAGCTCAACAGATGTTCTCCTTTACACCTTTACACGCTTATGCGTTCAAAAATCAAAGCATTCTTGGCAAGCAATGTCAGAAACAAATAAAAAATCATTATAACAACATCATATTAAGAAAACACATTCGAATCATATCAATGAAAAATAATTTAAGTACATTAATATGGCCTTTTGACAAGTTTTTCTTTTTTTAACATGAATTCATAATAGCTATATTAACTAGTATGTAATATTTTAACACTTCTTCCATGTCTGGCAGCTCTAGTACGCTGGTTTTTCTGTCCTTTGCCTCCTTAGGTGGTCGCAGGTTCATCTCTACTAGACACTGCCATTCTAACAAATGAAAACACCATCATTTAGACAAATGAAATAAATGAAAGCACAAAAAGGAAAAAGTGTGTTTTGACAGACTTGATCCCCCGACTTTCATTTGATAAAATAACTCGTTGAACCATGAACACTGACAGTCAAGTGGTGTAATGTTTTATACGAAGTTAGTTGTATTTCCAATTACACTTTCCAGCGAAGCAGTCACGTGACATTGCTTGGCCTGAGGTGCCTGCGCCCCTATATATATCCACCACCACTACATTGGGGGATTCATCATAAGAGGAGCTTGATCTCTTCGAGTGGTATTTCCTTAGATTAGTATTGCTAATAAGTAACTTGATATAATCAGATATTGTTACATTCTTTCTCCTTACTGGTATATAAAATACGGATTGATGAGAGAAAATCAACTTCAACAGGGACTAAGATTGCACTTAGAATATTCAGGAAAGCGTGGCCGTAGGAAGGGTTCAAGCTCCAACAATTTGGATTATGCTCATACAGAATTTGCATGGGCTTCAGCTTACAGCGCTGTAGCAGCTGGTGCGGCATTAGTTGCAGGTTTAGGCGTAATAGCATTCTTAAGGAGATCTAGTAACTGATCACATTTAATGTACAGTGCAGCCGAGGGTCTATCAGAAACAACCTCTCTGCCTTTAAAGGGTAGGGATAAGGTTGGCGTACACATTACCCTCCCCAGACCTCACGTATGAGATTAAGATGAGTTTGTTGTTGTTGTTGTACAGTGCAGCAGGAATAGCACATTAATTCAAGTGAGCTTAATGGATCAATTTGATTTGAGTGGATGTTGGCTCTGTTATAGGTTTTGGATTTTTAGCTCTATAGTGCAGTCCAATTATTTTTTTCTTGGTCTATAATGATGTAAATTATGTCCCTTTGTAACTCACTGATCTTGAAGTTACCTTCAATAATAAACTGGAGAGAGTATGCATAGTGCCAGGATTTTTGTAGCGAAAAGGAGAAGAGACATAATTAGTAGTAATTAATTCTTTTTGTTTACTATCTGCTTTTATGTTTTTAATTTTTGTTTCCTTCTCCCCTTTTATTCTCATAGAAAGATGGACAACTTTATTTAGTAATCATTGGTGTACTTAGAGGAATATTGTTTTGCAATAACTAAATTAAGACTGACGTATTGGATTTGTATTTTTGGTCAAACGATTCCTTTTTTCTCGTCCTAGTAATAATGATTTAAAGCTGTGGATTTCGGGAGTTTATTGTCGAATAAATAAAATCAACAGATACGACTACTTAACTGCCTCTTAAGTCAAAATTGAAAAGTTGGATTTCTTCGGAGTTCTTTTTCTTTTTTCATTTTTTTGGAAACATGAAGAGAAATTTTATTTTGCATCTCGCATGTCAAGGGATACTTAATGAGGCGTTTCTTTACTTGACAAGTGGCAGGTATCCTCCACATTCTTTCCAATATGGATGAGAGAGAAAATTCAACTAGTAAACACCGTCCGAAACTAAAGTAACACAAATTACAACTCGAACGACCGAAAAAGAAGAACAAAGTACCTATAGTGCATGATAAACATGTGCTATACCTTCCTGGCCAAATGTTTTAGGCTAATGAATGTTTGGTCAACTTTGATCGAGTGTATGACATACTATAACAATCGGATCGGTCGTTTTGTGTAATTGCGTCCCGTTACCTCTTTTTATGCTTAACACATGCGTGTTTATAATTTTATGACTTGTGGGGTTAGTTATTTTCGTTACGGGAAGCTTTCAAGTTGATTTGGACCCTTTAATTCTTGACTTAGAAGTTTAAATTAGAAATATTGACCAAACTTTAACTTTTGTGAAAACGACCCCGACACTGTGTTTTTATGGCTCTAATAGCTTCGTATTGTGATTTTGAACTTGAGCATACGCCCAGAATTGATTTCGAAAGTACGTAGTTTGATTTGTGTTGATTTGCCGAAATTTGGCAATATGAAGTTGGAAGTTTGACCGTAGATTGACTTTTAGCTATCGAGCTCGGAATTTGATTTTGGGACTTAGAATAGGTCTGCAAGATTTGGTATCATTTGGAGTTGATTTGATAGGATTCAGATGTTTAGTTAATTTTAGAAATTCTTGAACTTTACTTTGAAATTCATACATTTTAGTGTTCGATTCGTAGATTTAGACGTTATTTTTTGTTCTGATCGCACGAGCGAGTTCGTGTGATATTTTTAGACTTCTGTGGATATTTGGTTGGGAGCCCCGAGAGCTTGGATGAGTTTCAGACATGTTTCGGAAATAGTTTGAAATTGGACTGTTGGTGCTGCTGATGCTCAGGTATCAAAATTGCGAGCACCAACATTGCAATTGCGAAGGTGACAGTGGGGGCTCTGATGTCGCAATTGCGACTCCCCCTTCACAATTGCGAAGACTGCTATGTTTTGTCTTAGTTCGCATTTGCAAGCATTTGTTCGCTTTTGCGATGCCCTCCAGTTTGCAATTGCGAAGCCTCTATCGTAATTGCGACGAATGCTGAGACTATCAGGGTTCACAAATGTGAGCCATGGTCTGTAATTACGAGGGTTTGCAAATGCGAATCCTGTGTCGCAAATGCGACATCTGCAGCTAGTTAAAGGGCTGGGAGATGGGATTTTTGAAAATATTTTCTCATTTTTGAATCCTAGATTAGGTAGGAGGCAATTTGGAGAGGGGATTTTTACCGACAAATTTTGGATAAGTGATCCTAATCTATTTCTAATCATATTCCATCAACATATCCTAGATTTTAACATCAAAATCATATGAATCAAAGTGAAAAATTGTGAAACTTTGTCAAGTTTTTGAAAAAAAAAATTGAGTTTTGAGAGTTGATTTGGACTCGAATTTTGAAACTAATCACGTATATGAACTCGTGGGGTCATGGGTAGTCGGAATCTTCCATTGGACTCGACTTTTGACCGGACGGGCTCCGAGTTGACTTTTATTGACTTTTTGGGAGAAGTGTAAAGATCTTAGCTTTATCTATTGGAATTGATTTTCTTAGCATTGTTAGATGATATTAAGTTGATTTTGGTTAGATTTGAGCCATGTAGAGGCGAATTTTAAGGGAAAAGCTATTTCAGAGTGTTGAATTGGTCTAGTTGAGGTAAGTGTCTTGCCTAACTTTGTGTGGGGGAACTAATAGGATTGATATTGATTGATTCATTTGTGCTATGTGAAAGTCGTGTACGCAAGGTGACGAGTGGGTACACAGGTTTTACGTGGTATTTGACCGGGTTAGGTTACTTAGGCTATTTCCATGCTTTAATTGAGATGCCATATCATCTTCTACATTCTCATAATCAATGTATTCCTATTTGTGTTAGCCTATCCTTACATGGCTTAATTGACTTGTTTGACACTTGTTCTACATCCTACTTGATAAATTGCTCTCATGCCTTAGTTGAACTTGTTGCCTTTATTTGATACATGTCATCTATTTCATTGTTGATTATCATTTCTTGAAGTCATTGTATGAGTATCTCTTTCATTGTTAAGTTTCATTATTTTAAGTCATTGTTACTAGTTATCTCTTTCGTTGCTATTATTCTCATTTGAAGTCATGTTATTCCTTCCATTGTGAGTAAATTTTATTTAGTTCGTAGTTACACATTATCTTTCTTACTTCCGTGCTTTAATTTTCGGTATTAGTTCATGCTGTTAACTGTTTTGCATCATTATTTCTCCGCTTTCTATCATTCATCCTTATTATGTTTTCATATTGTTTATTTATATCTTAGTAGCCTTAGCGAAATGTCCATAGCCTTTGCATTTGTGACACTGAAAAGTAGATGCGCTAGGAGAATTGAGTTGAGCCTTAGTATTACCTCTGGACCCCTTAGGTTCAACCCCAGGTGCTGCAGCTTGGGCTAGCTTCTTAGGCTCTCGGTTTTGGCTTGCTATAGGCTCTCGGGTTTGGCTTGCTCCCCTAGTGTTCGGCGTCTTACACTCTTTGTTTCGACATATGATAGTGGAATCAGAACCCCCTTTATATCGAGCTGCCCGGCTTTCTTTAATCATCTTTTCGGCTTCAATGGCAGTTAAGAACACATCATAAAGAGCAATGAACACATGTAGCCTCAACTGATTGGAGATATTATTATTCAACCCATTCTTGAATCGGATAATAGCCTCTTCTTCTTCTTCTTCTTCTTCGTCTTCCATGTCAAGTGATAGATGAATCTTCTCAAAGTCATCATAGTATTCTTCCACGGACTTCATCCCTTGTTTCAAATTATACAATTTCCGTAACTGTTCTTGCTTGTGCCGTGGGTTCACGTATTTACGAGTCATTATTGGCTTCAATTCCACCCATGTTATGCGTGCCGGTTGGTTATGTCTAACTCTTGGATCTTTTCTCGGCCTCCCACCAAGTCGAAGCATTGGACTCGAAAGCAGCAATGGCATATGTAGCCTTCTTCTCATCAGACATATCATTAATTTCAAATATCCGCTCAACTTGACGCTTCCATTCTAAAAATCGGTTAGGATCACTAGTTCCTTTGAAAGCAGGGATAGTAACCTTAACGCTGTTCAACCCATTGTCTCGGACATGGTCTCGGCCCCCTCGGTTTGGTAAGATTGGTTGGAAGTCCTCATAATGCTCAGCATACTCATCAAACTCATACTCTAAGTTCCTTCCCCCGAAACCTCTAAGCCTCCCTCTCAGACTATGATCATAACCACGTCTTCCCATGTAGTCTCAGCCTCTATTCCGTTGCCCTGCTCTCGGATTCCGTGGCCCCAAACATCATCTTCAAATTCCTCGAATTCGGGTTGATCATCCTCGGGCTGCTCTCATATCTACTACGGGTGCTATGTTTCTCCAGGCTGGCATTAATGGTGGTATGACACCCTGGGGAATCCTCATGGTCCTGACATTTTGAGCACCTCTGTCCCTCTGCTCGTTTTGGCGAGCTAACTCCACGAACTGCTCGGGTCTAACGGTGGAACCGTCACTAGTTCCTTCTCTGACGTGCTTCTGATTGCTAGAGGATCTTTCTATGTTCTCCAATCGGGTGCTAATTGCCGTTACTTCGGCCAAGAGGTCGGCCAAAGTAATGTCAGTCACAACCTTTTCTCCTTCCATAGCCATGTACCTGCAAAAGAAATAAGACTAGATAATGTGTTAAGGTTAGTCAAAAACACTCTCTCTCACTTTTTTTGAATGACTCTCGGGTTCACTCAAATTTTCGGGTAGTATTTCACACTTGTCTTCAAATTGGCTTCCTCTAATTGACCAAGTTCCTTAGTGACCTTTCAAGTTCACAAGATCAATAGTTTTCTTCGGGATGAGTGAGATTATGTGACTCGATAGGCGGACAACTTTTTAAGTGAGCACAAGAAGCCAAGAATTATCTACGAAAG
>MCJB01035108.1:25543-63107 GCA_002018475.1 Nicotiana obtusifolia | reverse complement strand
CCCCTTTCCTTTTCCAACCAAATTTATGTCCAACTAGGCTTTCAACTTCTTGAAACTTCTCCCTTTTGGATTGGGAGTTATTTCCTTCTTGGACTATAATTAGAGTTTCCTATTCTCCTCCTTTCTCCTCCCCAAATTCGGCCTCCCTAACACTTCTTAGGCCCTCTTCCACGTTTTTCACAATGCTCTTTCAAGAACAACAAATTAAAGTTCAAGAACTTCAAGAATTCAAGGCAATCTTGTTAAGAACGTTTGAGGATTCAAGAACCTCTTCAAGAACAATGTAAAACTCTTCAAGAACTTCAATTTTAGCTCGAAGAACTTCAAGATTTTCAATATTCAATCGTGCACCTTCAAGAATTTCAACTAGAGTTTCAAGATTTCAAGATTATTGATTTCTAACGATCAAGAACTTCAAGAATCGGTTCAAGAACGTTTCTTTAGCAATCAATCTTCAAGACTTCAATCCTTAGATGATTTAACAACTCCAAACAACTGTCAACTTTCGGTTTTTTCTTCTTTTTTTTTGGTCACGTTTTTATTTTTAAATTTATCAAAAACAAAATTAACGAAAGAACCTAAAAGTAAGGCACGAAGAATAGGATTGGGATTGTAGAAACAAACCAGTTCCAAGCTCTGATACCAACTGATGCAATATAATTTCTCTGATACCAACTGATGCAATATTAAACACGGAAACAAGAAAACAAAAGATAGAAGCAAGACGCTCTATGAATTTCAAGACAACAAGTAGGAACTAGTCTACTTACCTTCTTGATGAAATCAAGGAGTACCTATTCTATACGAACGACCCTCAAGATAACAATGATCTTGCAAATTGTTCGATCAAACAAAGGAACAAGTTCAATTTTGAATCACATTAAAATTGGACAAGTTAATTCACACGATTTTGGGAGCAAGTTGCTGCCGTTTTTGATTGAAAAATAATGTCAAAAAAGTGTCAAAATAATGAAGTGTTTAGGCTTATATAGAATGAGCCTTTACCTAAATCAACTAGGAAAAGAATAACTAGTTAACCTAAATCAACTAGGAAACAACTAATTAACAAAAATGCCACAATTTGGCTAATTTAAAGAATAGTCACACAGGACCCCTTAAGTAAGAATCAATGTCTTCTACAACAACACAATAATACAACATAAACACAAATGTACATCTTCAACACAAGTTTCATCCATATCAAGATTTATGGACGCTTTGCTTTTCTCCAAGGCTAACCAACGCCTTGTCTTGTCTTATCCAACACTGATGGCATGAACGTAGCTTGATCAGGTTATCCTGCATCAATGTTTTTGCACAACATTTAGGCAAAAAGTTTCTTTTATTAATTAAAGTTCCAAAACTTAGTAAATAGTTTTGACATAATTACAAATATATATATTTACATCATTCTTTGCTGCCAGAACCCGAAGGGAGAGAAGGGTCTTTATTTTCTCTAGTGGAAGAAGGCTGTTCAGCTGCGGGGTCAGGTCCTTCATCTTCTTCGGTCTCCCCTTTGGTTCCCAAATACTCAGAATTAGTAATTGGAAGCAGTGGGCCGAGAAGGAAGGTTCTCACAAGCAGTTATCTCCAGTTCTCAGGTTTTGGCAATGCAGTTATCAATGTTGGCAATGCCCTCTCCCAAAGTCTTCCTCTTCATATGATACATGCGTAGGTTTTCTCGAATACAAGGGAATCTTCTTTGTCCTGGAGTTTTTCTCGGAAGTTATCTATCTTGGATTGGAGCTCTTCATTCTCAGCCCTCGTCGGGCTGATTCTGGAATCGAGCTCAACGTTGGTGGTTGAGTGAAGCCGATTCTGCTCCATGACTCTTTTGAGTCTTTCTTTCATTTTGGCTCTCCTCTCCTCGGAACATTGACCTCCTCGGTTTTAGAGCATAAGCTAGCTTTCAAGTTATTAACTTATTCCATGAAGGCATGGATTCACGCTCAGCAGCGACAGTTACAACATCATGAAGTTTTGCCTACTTAGCCTTAGCCTTTTTGAGGTCTTCATGTAATTGGGCATTTTCTTGGCTGTGGGTCATTTTATCTTGCTTGGTTTGATGAAACTGAGCCTCAAGCTCATTCACTTGTTCAATGTTTGCCTCTAACGCTTGGAGGCGCTCGACAAGCTGATTTCTTTCAGCCAAAAGTTGATCTCATTCTGAAGCAAGCTCTTGATTGTCGAGGATCAACCTGTTTAGGCCCTTGGAGGAAAGAAGGTTGTCCTGATAAAGGAATAGAACCAAAGTTATCACTTCGAAATACAAATCAAAGAAGATAGAAGGAAGTGAATTCGCTACTTGCACCGAACAATGCATGCTATTGTTTATTAGACATTCCCGAGAAATGAGTCCATCTTTTTCCAATCCTTCGCTGAGGCCAGTGGCTTCAGATAGTTGGCAAGCTCCACTGGCTTGGAAAGCAGATGGCACCCACTAGAAACTGAGATAACAACACTTCTTCTTCTGTAAGGGTCCTGAGTAGGTACCGAATAAGTACTTCCTAGATTCCCATGACCAGGATACCTTGGGGAAGAAGGGCTCTCTACTTGTTCAACTGGTGCCAGTGGAGAGGAAGCGGTTGGTGCCGGTGGAAAAGGAAGCAGCTGGTGCAGATGAAGAGGAAACAAGTAGAGTAGAAGGAGTAGCAGTTGTTTTCGGCTCAGAAGTTGATGGAAGAAGGAGGTCAGGGGCCGAACTCCTCTAATCGGAGACGGAAATAGGAATCGAAAAGCGAGAATCGATATTCTCAACCAAGCCCATTTCTCCCAGAGTGCCTGAACTTCTTCTGCTGGTGGATTTTGAAGATTCCCTAGCTGAGCATTCGGTTGAGCTGATGAAGATATTTTTCTCCTTTGAATCGAAGCCTCTTAATCATTGGCTTCTTTTTCATCATCGAGGACCACTGTGGCAGGCTTGATTGTTGTTTCCTTTATTTTTTTCTCCTGAGTCCCAGCTGAGGAGGAATGTATCCTCTTCGGTTTCTTATTTATGGGCTAGGAACTCTATAAGGAAGCACCTTCAGCAGAGGCGCGAGTAGATTCACGGGCCGTCCTTCGGTAAAGGGCACCTTGCAGCACCTGTGTGGCTTCCGTCGGGTCATCAAGAGCCTCGAAGTTGAGGCATATGATGGAACCCCTCGGGTATCCTGTGTGGAGTAAAAAAAATAGTTAACAGGTTGTTCCAAAGTTGTTAAGATTGAAAGAAAGAAGAATTTTTGCTTACCATGTTTCTTGGATTTCTATCCATATTTGGGAGCCATCTCCTTCCACCATCAGGATTTTGGAGTGTAATATCTAGAATTTTCTGGACCCATCGGTCCAGATCTTGAACTCGTGATGGTTCCTAGTGAGTAGCTAGAATGAAAGAAACAAAGAGTCAGCAAAGAAAAGGGTTTTCTTTTTACGAGGAAAGAACACGGATACTCGAAGACATATGGAGAAAATTCCATGATTCGGGGAATGCCGGAGTCGTGGCCGGGATGATGTCCCTGGTAGCGATAACGAATCGTTCCATCCATCCACGGTCGTTATCATCATCAACACTGGTGAGAAGGGGCGTGGTGACCACGCTTTCTAAGGTTAGCACTCTCCCACGAAAAATCTTTAGGGAGTAAGGCTCATCATATATGCGAGAGTTAGGATTTTTCCGGTCTTGATGCACAATTAACGAAGGGCGGGACACCGTATGCCATATGGATGTGTCTACTTATGCTAAGCAGACCTGATATTAGTGGCAGAACTCTAAAATTATTGTATCAAGTCCTTCGCCCGATCTCAAGGTGAAGGGGCCCAAAGTGAAGGGGTATGTATAGACATACATGAACCCACCTTGAAATAGGTAACTCGTTGGACTATGAACACTAGCAGTAAAGTGGTGAAATATTTTATACGAAGTTGGTTGTATTTCCAATTACACTTTCCAGCGAAGCAGTCACGTGACATTGCTTGGCCTGAGGTGCCTACGCCCCTATATATATATATATATATATATCCACCACCACTACATTGGGGGATTCATCATAAGAGGAGCTTGATCTCTTCGAGTGGTATTTCCTTAGATTAGTATTGCTAATAAGTAACTTGATATAATCATATATTGTTACATTCTTTCTCCTTACTGGTATATAAAATATGGATTGATGAGAGAAAATCAACTTCAACAGGGACTAAGATTGCACTTAGACTATTCAGGAAAGCGTGGCCGTAGGAAGGGTTCAAGCTCCAACAATTTGGATTATGCTCATACAGAATTTGCATGGGCTTCAGCTTATAGCGCTGTAGCAGCTGGTGCGGCATTAGTTGCAGGTTTAGGCGTAATAGCATTCTTAAGGAGATCTAGTAACTGATCACATTTAATGTACAGTGCAGCCGAGGGTCTATCAGAAACAACCTCTCTGCCTTTAAAGGGTAGGGATAAGGCTGCATACACATTACCCTCCCCAGAACTCACGTATGAGATTAAGATGGGTTTGTTGTTGTTGTTGTTTTACAGTGCAGCAGGAATAGCACATTAATTCAAGTGAGCTTAATGGATCAATTTGATTTGAGTGGATGTCGGCTCTGCTAGGTTTTGGATTTTTAGCACTATAGTGCAGTCCAATTGTTTTTTTCTTGGTCTATAATGATGTAAATTATGTCCCTTTGTAACTCGCTGATCTTGACGTTACCTTCAATAATAAACTGGAGAGAGTATGCATAGTGCCAGGATTTTTGTAGCAAAAAGGAGAAGAGACATAATTAGTAGTAATTAATTCTTTGTGTTTACTATCTGCTTTTATGTTTTTAATTTTTATGGACAACTTTATTTAGTAATCATTGGTGTACTTAGAGGAATATTGTTTTGCAATAACCAAATTAAGACATACATATTGGATTTGTATTTTTGGTCAAACGATTCTTTTTTTTCTCGTCCTAGTGATAACAATTGAAAGTTGTGGATTTCGCGAATAAATAAATCAACAGATACGACTACCTAACTGCCTCTTAAGTCATAATTGAAACGTTGAATTTGTCCGGAGTTCTTATTTTCGTGAAACATGAAGAGAAATTTTATTTTGCATCTCATATGTCAAGCGATACTTAATGAGACATTTCTTTACTTGACAAGTGGCAGTGTCCTCCACATTCTCTCCAACATGAATCAGAGAAAAAAAACTCAATCAGTGAACAACGTCCGTAATTAAAGTAATATAAATTACAACTTGAACGACTAAAAAAAAAGAACAAAGTACTTATAGTGCATGATAGGCATGCGCTATACCCTCGTGGCCAAATATTTTAGGCTAATGGATGTTTGGTCAAACTTTGACTGAGTATAGGACATGCCTACCATGAGCCATACTTGTTCACCCATATAACACCCTAGGCAGTGATTCCGTTGACCTATCTTCTGCAACTTCTCTCTCATTTTCTCTCTTTTTTAACTACATCTTAGATTAGTTATGTCTAATGCTTCAAAAAGTTCAATGTATTTCATAGAATGCCATATTTGCCGCTATGGAGATTACTGTAAGTTGAGGACGTCAACGACTGCAAAAGCCCCCGGCCAAAGATTTTGGGGTTGCAAAGAGTAATTTGTATCGATTAATTTTTATATATGATATGAGATTTTACTCACCCATTAATAATTATTTATTGTATGTTGTAGAATAAAGGGGCTTGTAACTATTTTAGGTCACGATGAGCTAATGATTAATCAAAACTCGTTGTCAGAAGTCCCTAGGTCGGCGTTGATACCGCAACGTCCCAAAACAATAAATAATAGTTTAAGCGTAAAAAAATCGAAGAGGACATGAATTTTCTTAGGACATTATTGAAAGAATCGGAACAAATAAGAGAACACCTAAAAGATAGATTGATCGAAATTGAACATGAGAGAGATCATCTGAAAAAATAACTGAATGAAGATGGAAAATAGATTGATCGTCCAAAGTTGATATGTAGTTTATAATTGTTATTTGTTATTTGGAGATTGTTGATTAGATTTATGTATGTTATTTGTATGTATTATGTTGCATCGATACATTAGCAGCTATTGTTTCAGCAGATTTTATGTTTTGTATTCTATTGTTCAGCTTTTCTTTTTTTAATAAAGAGGCATGACACGCAATGCAAATTTATTGTATATAACAATTTTGATAACGTTACTAGTTTCCGTAATCAACTAAAATATCATGCACAATGAAATCATAGACATTCTACTAATTTGTGGTACAGAAACACTCAATATGGTCATTTGATAGATAATCTTTGGTTGCTAGGACATTTCTTCGTTTGGCTAATGTCAAATTCCTACCAGCCACTACTGCTTGTTCCTCTGCCAACTTGAGCATGTAGAACCGGTAACATCTTAATAACATTAGATTGTACTCTTTTTTAATCCTCTTTACAGCATCTTGCTTGATTCTCGATAAATTTGAGGCATGGTTTTTGAGAATCTTGCTGGGACAGGAGTTGCGAGCATTTTCAAGTCACGAACAAGATGTTGTGATTCAGCGAGTTGGTGTGCCGACTCGCGTCGTAGTACATAGTAATAGTCACACGTATCTGAATATTTTAGTTCACGGAAATTATCATCCCGTTCGGTCAGTTGGTGATCATATATGTCGATTCGAATTGTGTTCTATCACGCGAGGAATCAGTAGCATAGCTGCCTTCATCACTAGCAGATACATGCTGCCTTCATCACTAGCATTTAGGTCCTTTGGGAAGAATACTGACTAATCAATATCTTCTTTGCTTGACATGCTGATAATGTTTACATGTCTTTAAATGTTATGGAACGAAACAATCTTTATATAGTAAAAATAATAAAATCGAAAATAGTGAGTAACACATAACATCACTAAAACGTGTAATTCATGCGTCTACTATGGCTATTAAAACATATCATCATCTGACATCTCGCAGTCAGAATTCCAATAAGATGTGATGACGAAATCATCATTACTGACATAAGCTCGAATGAAAATTCATACGATTGTTCTTCTTGCAAATATAGTCTAGGGCTAAATTAAATTGCTGAGCTATACTACGCCAATTCCACTCACATATCATTTAAGTGTAATAACGTTGATTATAATGCTCGTTTAAGTTATTCGAGCATTCGAAGTCTTCTTTAAGTGTCCAAGTCCTACCCATTGCTCTAAAGATATCTTCAAGGTAGAATAAAGTGTTTTGGTTTAATTGAAAGAATAGGTTTCACTCTAGCATAGCTAATTTATTGCAATATTGTTTTGGTAGCCATCAATCACTCTTTATACTACAAATATTTCTAAATCATACTTACTGTGAATATATTTTTACTAGACAAAGAATTATAATAGTACAAATACATAATTACCTTTTTAGTTTGACAATATAAGACAAGCCATGCCTCTGAGTAGTATATTTTCTGATGCATCTACGAGAATTTTAGTAGTACAACATCGTGACTCACTCTTTTGTGTATGACAAGAGAAAGCAAACCATTGATTTGTACATCTTTTGACGTACCCCTGAGAGTCTTCCTACCTATTACATAGTACAATACTATAGGAATCATGGCCATCATAACTACAACCCAAATCACTTTATAATTCATTCTCACCCGCCTTCCCAAAATATCAAAAAAACTTACCTTTAAAAGTTGGTACAGGAATAAACAAAAAGGTGAAGGTATCTTAAATAATCCGTACATTAGTGAGAAAGTGAATAGGATCAAATCCTATCTGAGAGAAAAATGTGTTAGGTTATTATACTGATTTGTCGGATGATAAGTGATATGATATTATTCGTCCTTTAGAGAATAAACCTATATAGATACAAATTTAAAAATTATCAGGCACATCACTGAGGGGGATACACACTCTACAAATCTAGAAGGAATCCGAATCTTGGGAGAAAACCCAAAGTAGGTTCCTCTATATTCAAAGAGGTATGATTGTGAAGTTTTATGTCGCTGGCAAGGCCTAACTGTACCACAAGTATTTCTGCAACTTTTCAAACTAATAAGTGCAAAGATAAATCCGAAGTATTTCGACATCTGATGAAAAAGATTCTAGAAATGGAAAATGCATTAGCCTACTGTCACGATCTAAAATCCCACCAACAATCGTAAGGGCACCTAAGCTTAACTAGCTAGGTGAGACAATATTTGAAATCAACCAAAACAAGTCAAATACAGGATAAAGTGCCATCATGATATAAATAAAACATAATAATTTTCACAACATCAACCAAAAGCATAAAATACTACAACAATCTTCCAAAACCTGGTAGTGCAAAGTCATAAGGTACTAAATATAGTGTAACATAGTCTCAATTACAAAATATTGTCTAGAACAATAAATAGTAGCTAAGGTAGAAGAAGACTCCATAAGCTACAAATCCAAGAGCAGCAACTCACCAGGAAGTTACAAAACAAGCTCCTATGCTCTCTAAGACCAACACCAGGATGTCCACAAAAATATGCAGAAGTGTGGTATGAGTACAAAGACAATGTATACTCAGTAAGTACAAGACTAACCTCGGAGAAATAATAACAAGGTTCAGATCATGTGATACTCACTAACAAATATACCTGTACATATCATACGTATACATAGAAAGATAATAGATAGAGATACTGTATCGCAAGAAATGTACCATGAAATAGTGTTTTAAGCATGAATCATCTTAGCTCGCTTATCAAATATAATGGATGTAACAGAGGCATCAAGTAGCATATTAGAAGTATGCACAAAAAACATATAGTATGCATGATTTGACATAAAGGATTCACTTAAATAATTACAACGTCCACTTTTACATCCAACTAATCAACCAATATCATTATAGTTTGGCACTCATCTGTGTATCAAGAACTACGTGTATGCCACCAAGAGAAAAACGTGAGAGGGAAAACCTAGTGGGATGAATAATTATTCACATGCTGCACGATATAAAACTTCTGTGATAGCATCAGTCTATATCACAATAATCGCTCGACATATACATTGTGTCATAACAATATCAATCTACTCATAATGTCCAAATGTGACATAATCATATCAATCTATATCAAGATCTCTATTTCTAAGAATATATTGATATGATCAAGAAATAACCAATAAGGTTCACAAGGACATGATAAATAAATATGTGTATGTGTCCCAAAACCCAATAGTGCAAAGTTATAATCTACTAAATGGAGTGTAACATAGTCTCTATTACAGAAATACTGTCTAGAACAATAAAATAGTAACTAAGGTAGAAGAGGACTCCATAGGCTGCAAATCCAAGAGCAGCAACTCACCACGAAGTTTCCAAACAAGCTCCTATGCTCTCTAGGACCAACACCAGGATGTCCACAAACATATGCAGAAGTATAGTATGAGTACAAAGACAATGTATACTCAGTAAGTACAAGATTAACCTCGGAGAAATAGTAACAAGGTTTAGGTCATGTGATACTCATTAACAAATATACCTGTACATATCATACATATACATAGAAAGGTAATAGATTGAGATACGGTATCGCAAGAAATGCACCATGAAATAATGTTTTAAGCATGAATCATCTTAGCTTGCCATATCAAATATAATGGATGTAACAGAGGCATCAAGTAGCATATTAGAAGTATACACAAAAAAACATGTAGTATGCATGATATTACATAAAGGATTCACTTAAATACTTCCACCTTTACACCCATCTGTGTATCGAGAACTACGTGTATGCCACTAAGAGAAAAACGTGAGAGGGAAAACCTAGGGGGATGAATAATTATTCACATGCTGCACGATATAAAGCTTCTGTGATAGCATCAGTCTATATCACAATAATCGCTCGACATATACGTTGTGTCATAACAATATCAATCTACTCATAACGTCCAAATGTGACATAATCATATCAATCTATATCAAGATCTCTATTTCTAAGAATATATTGATATGATCAAGAAATAACCAATAAGGTTCACAAGGACATGAAAACTAAATATGTTTATGTGTCCCAAAACCCGGTAGTGCAAAATCATAAGCTACTAAATGGAGTGTAACATAGTCTCAATTACAAAAATACTATCTAGAACAATAAAATAGTAACTAAGGCAGAAGATGACTCCATAAGCTACAAATCCAAGAGCTGCAACTCACTAGGAAGTTTCCAAACAAGGCTCTCTAGGACCAACACCAGGATGTCCAACAAAATATGTAGAAGTGTAGTATGAGTACAAAGATAATGTATACTCAGTAAGTACAAGACTAACCTCGGAGAAATAGTGACAAGGTTCAGGTCATGTGATACTCACTAACAAATATGCCTGTACATATCATACATATACATAGAAAGGTAATAGATTGAGATACGGCATCGCAAGAAATGTACCATGAAATAGTGTTTTAAGCATGAATCATCTTAGCTCGCCTATCAAATATAATTGATCTAACAGAGGCATCAAGTAGCATATTAGAAGTATGCACAAAAAAATATGTAGTATGCGTGATATGACATAAAGGATTCACTTAAATAATTACAACTTCCACCTTTACACCCAACTCATCAACCAATATCATTATAGTTTGGCACTTATCTGTGTATTGAGAACTACATGTATGCCACCAAGAGAAAAACATGAGAGGGAATCCTAGGGGGATGAATAATTATTCACATGCCGCATAATATAAACCTTATGTGATAGCATCAGTCTATATCACAATAATCGCTCGACATAAACCTCGTACACTAACAATATCAATCCGTTCATAATGTCCAAATGTGACATAATCATGTCAATCCATATCAAGATCTCTATTTCTAAGAATATATTGATATGATCAAGAAATAACCAATAAGGTTCAAAAGGACATGATAAATAAATATGTGTATGTGTCTTCATGATATAAAGTATGACCACGACTAAAGCAAGTATATCAACAATCACAGAAATAACATATCATGCCCAAATAAAATGTCATAAGTCTAAGCATAATTTCTAGCATGGATTAAATAGACTCACATAGTCATATAATCAAATAAAACATAATTCAAGAACAACACACAACCAACAAGGCATAAAGAAGCCTAAGTCTACCCCGAGCATGCATAAACCATGAATCCCTCATTGTGACGACCCAATAGGTTATTTTAAGTACTAGCTCATTTTTTTGTATTCGGAGACCTCACATTGCTTCATTTGATAATATATGACTTGCGTGCGCGGTCCGTGCTTTTTTTTTTTTTGAAAGTTTATATGTGAAATTTTAAAGAAAATATAATTTTTGACTTAAAATAAGATTTGAGTTGACCTTAGTCAACGTTCTTAGTAAATGAACTTGGATCAGTGTTTTGACGATTCTGGTAGGTTCATATGATATTTGTGGAATTTTACTCATGTTTGGTTGGGGTCCAGAGTCACCCGAGGGCATTTCGGCACGTTATGTGAAAGATTGGAAATTTTGGTTTTTATCTTGAAATCCTTAAGTTTTGATGATCGATTCTTGATATTTGATATTGTTTTGATGATTTGAGTGAGCGCGTGAGTCTATATGATGTTATTAAACTTGGTGCATATTCGGAAATGAGCCTGAGGGGTTTGGATGAGTTTTAGGTGAGTTTTTGGAGTGGTTTGGTATAGTTGAGCATGAGTTATTACTGGTGTAGCCTGCATATCTTGCATTTGCGAGATCTAGCTCGCACTTTCTAGCATTGCTTTTGCGGTCAAGGGATCGCATTTGTGAAGGGGCTGGATTAGGAAACTTCGCATTTGCAAAGAAGGAGCCGCATTTGCGAAGGCTGGGTAATCGCAATTGGGGCTAGAGTCTAGCATTTATAACTTTGGACAGCTTAGGGATAGCTGGCGGAGGATGGGACCTTCATAAATGCGAATGATTTTTTCGCATTGCGACATTTTGTTGGTTCAGGGACTAATCGCAATTGCGTTCAGTGGTTTGCATTTGCAAACGTCGTCACAATTGAGAACTACGATATCTGCAGCTGGGTAAAAGTTGGAAAAAAAAGGGACAACTTATTTTACACCATCTCTCAACCCTAGACTCTATTGAGCCGATTGTTCGAGAGATTTTTCTTCCCAAATTCATTGGTAAGCAACTCTAATATATTTTTCATTACTTTTTCATAAATTCCTTCATCAAATCAATGAACTTGAAGGTGGAAATTAGGGGTTTTGGGTAGAATTTAGAAAAATTTTAAAATTGATATATAGAACTCAATTGAGGTCGAATTTTGAAACATAGTTCATAACCGGGTACGGGAGTGAATGGGTAATCATGATTTGGTCTGAATCTCAAATTTTGACCAAATGAGCATGGGGTTGACTTTTATTTACTTTTTACATTATGCTAAAGATTGAACCTTTTCATTCGTGGGTAGTTTCTAAAGCTTGTTTTGGATTTTTTGAATGATATTTGGCTAGATTCAGATGGTTAGGAGGCTTGTTCTAAGGGAAAAGCCGTGATTGATTGTTGAATTGATTCCAGAAGAAGGCAAGTGTAATGTTTATCTTTGACTTGAGGAAATTAGGACTTGTTTGGGAAATTGCTATGTGAATTATGTGTATATGTGCTGTCATGTGAATTATGGTTAATTGCTATGTGAATTACACGTATATGCAAGGTGACGAGTGTATATGTGCTGTCATGGGCTAAAGCATATGGGTGAGCTATGTACCTTTATGTCATCATTTATTCCATGTTATCCTTCGTTGCATTCTTTGATTGCTACATGTCATTACTTAATATTTATGCTTTGCTGTCTTTCATTTAATTGTCAACTATTTCTGTTTATTCATTCCTTGATCAATATTTGCTAACCTACCATATGCTCTCACCTTTATTTATTGAACACCTTCACTGTTTCATGCCTCTACTTGCCTTTATTGCCTTTACATTATTTATTGCACTTTATTATGTTATATATGATTGTGTGAGCCCTTGACTATTCTTGCGTAAGTGATTTGCTGAGGTTGGTGAATATGAGACGTTGGTTGTTCTCTGTTTGTACTCATAGATCCTTGGTGTTTTATACGCTTTAGTACCTTTTTGTGTTGGAATTTCAGAATTGGTCTGTGTTGAGTTATTAATGATAGTGAATGGATATTGGGAACAGGTTGTGTGCCGCAAGAGAATGGAAATGATTTGGTAATGGGAACGGGTTATGCACCGCAATTGATATTGATATGATATTGGGATCGAGTTGCATGCCGCAATAGATATTAAAGTGATATTGGGATCGGGATGCTCACCACAACGGGGTATGACATGTCATCATTGTTTGTAGCCGTGGTGTTCTATTTCTGTACTGTGATATGAGGATATGAGATGAAGTTATTCTGGGGCCCTCTATTAGTTGAACTTCGGGTCCCATTCTTATGAGTTTATCCGTTTTCTCTATATTTATTTTTTCTTCTATTTATTATACGTATAGGTTTATAGTGAGTATCTTGTCATAGCTTTGTTACTATTTTGTCGAGGTTAGGATCGGCACTTACGGAGTACATGTGGTCGATTGTACTCATACTACACTTGTTCACTTCATCTGCAGATTCTGGTGTTGGTCCTAGCAGTGCACGTAAGAGTTAGCTCGGATCATATTTATCCATGAGACTTGAGGTAGAGCTGCATGGCGTTCGCAGTCCCTGAAGTGCCCTTCCTTATCTTGTTTCACTATTTATCTTGCTTCGAACAATTATATTTCATTTCAGACTTTATTTGTAGTATTCTAGTTGCTCATGTACTTGTGACTCCATATTATGTGATTAGTATAGACAGCGTTACTAATGAATTTGTTATATGTATTTCAGGGTATTTCAGTCTTTAATTATTAATATTATGCTTTTAAAACTGATAAATTGGTAAATTCTTCAGCTAATGTTGGCTTGCCTAGCAAGTTGATGTTAGGTGCCATTATGGCATCGTGGTTGGGATTTCGGATCGTGATAAGTTGTTATCAGAGTACTAGGTTTCCTAGTTTTGATGAGTCATGAGCATGCTTAGTAGAGTCTTGAGGATTGGTCCAGAAATGTCTGTACTTATCTTCTAGTGGCTATAAGGCTTTAGGAAATTTCACTTTCTTCCTTTCTTTATCGTGCGACTTTATTTTATCGCCGAGTTTGAATCATACTTTTCGTAATCTCTCGCAGATGGTGATGACATACGACATCTATATCTAATCAGGAGCCGAAGCCTTAGGTTGCAGCCACTACCAGGGGTAGGGGCTGGGGTTGAGGTAAGGCCATGGGAAGAGGTAGAGCTCAGCCTAGAGCCCCAGGAGCAACACATATTGTCAAGCCTCAAATCCAGCAGGAGGAGGAGATCCCTGTTCCGACCACACCAATTGGACCGACTCAGGTCCTAGAGGGGTTCATTGTTACCACTAAGACGCCCTAGTCCGCCTGGTGGACCTTATGGAGAGTGTAGCCTAAGCTGGTGTATTATGGCATCAACTGTCTCTCAGGCTGAGGGAAGAGCCTAGACTCCCTCCACTCACACTCCAGAGCAGATTGTTCACGGGTATCAAACCCTAACTGTTCTACCAGTTGGGGTAGGTTAGCCTGTTGTTGCTACACAACCCAGGGAGAGACCCATGATGTCAGCTGAGGGGCTGCATAGGCTGGACAAGTTTACCAAGTTGTTTCCCCCTCAGTATACTGGTTCACCTTCTGAGGACCCCTAGGATTTCTTAGACTATTGTCATGAGATATTGCGCAATAAGGGTATAGTGGAGACCAGTGGAGTTGACTTCACAGTGTTTCAAATGACTAGTTCTGCCAAGAGATGGTGGCAGGAGTATGTTCGGGGAAGGACAACGAGATCACCTCCTCTCACTTGGGCTCAGTTCTCACAGTTTTTCTTAGAGAAGTTCATTCCCTCCACTTATAGAGTGGATTGCAGTCAGTTTGAGTGCCTTCAGCAGGACAACATGACCATTGCTCAGTATAAGACTAGATTTGTGGATCTATCTCACTATGGAACTATCCTGATCCTTACTGAGAGTGAGAGGGTGAGAAGATTTATAAATGGGCTTACTTATGGCATCAGGCTACAGATGGCCAGAGAGACCGATATGATATTTCTTTTACTCGGTTTGTAGAATTTGCTAGGCGGATCAAGAGGACTCGTGGCCAGGGTAGAGAGGCGAAATCTGAGAAGAGGTCTCATCATTTCAGTGGTTTCACTGGTGCCTCATCTTGAGGCAGGGGTTCATTTGGTAGAGGCCATCCTATCAGGCTAGTTCAGCCAACATTATAGGTGTCTAGTGGTCCTTCAGGTGGTCACAATGCGTATAGGTCTCATTCCGAGTAGCTAATATTTAGTGCACATTCAGGTCCTATTTGAACCACAGTGACAGAGTTACTACGATGGTTATTTGGGTTATTAGGGACCGTCTTAGGCTTAGCAGTTACGCTAGCTGAGGTGTTGCTTCGAGTGTGGTGACACATTCATATCAGGAGGTGCTATCCTACACTGAGGAGCAGCTGGACACAACAGGGTACTCGTGCCATGATTCCAGTACCGGTTGCTCCACCACCCACTCAGCCAGCTAGAGGCATGGGTCAGGAAGTTAGGGGTGGAGATCAGACAACTAGAGGTGGAGGCCAGTCATTGAGAGGTCGTTCCAGAGGTGGAGGTCAGATTGGGGGTGGGGGGGTGGGGGGTTAGCCCCATTGCTATGCATTTCCAGCTAGACCTAAGGCGGAGTCATCTGATATGGTCATTACCGGTATTATTTCGTTTTGCCGTAGGGATGCATTAGTTTTTTATTGATCCGGGCTCTACTTACTCATACGTGTCATCCTATTTTAGTTCATACTTGGTTATGTCTCGTGATTCTTTAAGTACTCCTGTTTATGTGTCTATGCCTGTTGGGGATTCTATTGCGGTGGACCGAGTCTATCATTCTTGTTTGGTCACCATTGGGAGCTATGAGACTAGGGTTGACCTCCTATTACTAGATATGGTGGATTTTGATGTGATTTTACGCATGGTTTGGTTATCACCGTATCATGCTATCTTGGATTGCCACGCTAAGATTGTGACGTTAGCCATGCCGGGGTTGCCCCGATTGGAGTGGAAAGGACTCTTGGCCACTCCACTAGCAGGTCATTTCATATGTGAATGCTTGGCATATGGTCGAGAAGGGATATTTGACATATTTGACTTATATCCGTGATTCTAGTGCGGAAGTTCCTTCCACGGATTCAGTTCCGGTTGTGCGTGATTTTTCAAAGGTGTTTCCTACAAATTTGCCGGGAACGCCACCCGAAAAGGATATGACTTATGCATTGACTTGGTTCTGGGCACTCAACCCCATTTTTATTCCGCCATACTTTATGACCCCAGTTGAGCTGAAAGAATTCAAGGAATAGTTGCACGATTTGTTTGACATGGGATTCATTAGATCTAGTGTCTCACCTTAGGGTGCACCGGTGTTGATTGTGAAGAAGCAGGATAGATCGATAAGGATGTGCATAGACTATCGACAATTAAACGAGGTCACAATCAAGAACAAGCATCCATTGCCGAGCATTGATGACTTATTTGACCAGTTTCAGGGTGCCTAGGTGTTTTGCAAGATTGATTTGAGGCCGGGCTACCATCAGGTGAAGGTTAGGGCATCGGATGTCCCTAAGACAGCTTTTTGGACTCGGTATGTTCTGTACGAGTTCTTAGTGATGTCATTTGGCTTGACTAATGCCCTAGCAACCTTTAGGGATTTGAAGAACCGGGTGTTCAAGACTTATTTGGATTCCTTCTTGATCGTCTTCATTAACGATATTTTGGTTTACTCCCGCAGTTGAGAGGAGCATGAGCAACATTTGCGGATCGTACTTCATACTTTGAAGTATCGTCAGTTATATGCCAAGTTTTTGAAATGCGACTTCTAGTTAGACTCGGTTGCCTTTTTAGGGAATGTTGAATCTTCCGAGGGCATCAAGGTGGATCCTAAGAAGATTGAGGCTGTACAAAACTTGCCTAGACCTACTTCAGCTACAGATCCGGAGCTTCCTAGGTTTGGCGTGTTTTTATCACCGGTTCATGGAGGGGGTTTCATCTATCTCAGCCCCGTTAACCAAGATGACCCAGAAGAGTGTTCCTTCTAGATGGTCCGACAAGTGTGAGGCGAGCTTTCAGAAGCTCGAGACTGAATTGACTACAACCCCAGTGTTGGTGTTACCTACACGTTCAAGATCTTACACTGTGTATTGCAATATATCGCGTATTGGAGTTGGCGTAGTATTAATGTAGGACGGTAGGGTAATTTCCTACACGTCTCGTTAGTTGAAGGTTCATGAGAAGAATTCCCCCGTGCATGATTTAGAGTTGACAACCATTGTTTACGTGATGAATATTTAGAGGCACTATCTATACAGCATTTCATGTGAGGTCTATTCCGATCATCCGTCTGCAGCACCTATTCAAGTAATGTGGCAGCAAAGATGGTTTAAGTTGTTAAAAGACCATGATATCACTATATTATATCATCGGGGGAAGACCAATGTAGTGGCCGATGCATTGAGTAGGAAGGCAAAGAGCATGGGCAGTTTCGCATATATACCGGCAATGGGTAGCCACTAACCATGGATGTTCAGGCATCGGCCAGTCGGCCTCTAAGGTTGGATATTTCGGATCCTAGTTAGGTTCTTGCATCTGTTGTGGCACGAGCATCATTGTTGGAGCACATCAAGGCTCGCTAGTTTGATGATCCTCACTTGTGGTGATAAGGAGGTTGTGATTGAAGATGATGGTGTTATGAGGATTCACTGCCGGATTTAGCTCTAAATGTTGATGGGTTGAGAGAGCTGATCTTTGAGAAGGCTCACAGTTTACGCTACCATTCACCCAGGTGGCACGAAGATGTACCGTGACTTAAAACAACACTATTGGTGAAAGAGAATAAAGAAAGATATTGTTGATTATGTTTTTCGATGTTTGAATTGTCAATAGGAAGTACGAGCATCAGAAATCGGGTGGGTTGACTAAGAGGTTGGAGATACAGGAGTGGAAGTGGAAGCGCATCACTATGGATTTTGTGGTAGGATTACCTCAGATCTTGAGGAAATATGATGCAGTCTGGATTATTATGGACCAGTTGACTAAGTCTGCACAATTCATTCTAGTGATGACATCCTATTATTTAAAGCAGTTGGCTCAGATTTACATCTCGAAGATCATCCGCCTGTACAACGTGCTCATTTCTATCATTTATGACTGGGGCACGCAGTTCACTTCATATTTTTTGAGATTCATAAGTGTGAGTTTGGGCACGTGGATCAATCTGAGTACTGTGTTTCATCCTCAGACGGACGGATAGTATGAGCACACTGTTCAAATTTTGGAGAATATGTTGTGGGTATGCTCTGTGGATTTCGGGGTTTAGTGGGACCAATTTTTACCTCTAGCAGAGTTAGCCTACAACAACACTTATTAGTCGAGCATCCTGATGGCTCCGTACGAGGCCTTGTATGAGAGACGATGTTGTTCGCTGGTTGGTTGGTTTGAGCTCGGTGAGGCTAGATTGTTGGGCACTGATTTGGTTCGTGATGCTTCGGAGAAGGTAAAGGTGATTTAGGAGCTATTTCCTACAGCTCAGTCGAGACAAAAGGGTTATGCAGAATAGAAGGTTCGAGATGTGGCTTACTATGAGAAGGTTCTTCTCTAAGTTTCGCCTATGAAAGGCGTGATGCGGTTTGGGAAGAAGGGCAAGTTGAGCCTTATGCTTATTGGCCCGTTCGAGATCTTGGAGAGAGTTGGGGAGGTTGCTTATAGACTTGCATTGCCTTCCAACCTAGTAGGGGTACATCCGGTATTTTACGTCTTTATACTTTTGAAGTACCATGAAGATAGATCACATGTTTTAGACTTCAGCACGGTGCAACTTGATAAGAATTTTACCTATGAGGAAGAGTTGGTGGTCATTCTAGACCGAGAGGTTTGAAAGTTAAAGTCTAAGAGTTTCCTTCTGTGAAAGTGTAATGGAAAGGTCAGCAGATCGAGAAGGCTACGTTGGAGTCCGATTCCAATATGAGGAGTAGATACCTGCACCTTTTACCAGTTAAGGTACATTTCTATGTCCGTTCAAGGATGAACGTTTCTTTTAGAGGTGGAGAATGTGACAATCCAATAGGTCGTTTGAGTACTAGCTCCTTTTTCTTTGTTATGAGATCTCCAATAGCTTCATTTTATGATTTATGACTTACGTGCATGGTCCATGTCGTTTTTCAAAAAGTTTACCTGTGAACTTTTAAAGAAAATGTGATTTTTGACTTAAATTGAGGTTTGAGTTGACCACGGTCAACGTTCTTAGTAAACAACCTTATATCGGTGTTTTGACAATTCCAGTAGGTTCGTATGATATTTTTGGACTTGTACGCATGTTTGGTTGGAGCCCGAATGATCGGCCGAGTTGGGGGTGAGTTTTGGTATAGCTGACCATCAGTTGTTACTGGTGTAGCCTGCAGATCTCACATTTGTGAGTTCTAGCTCGCATTTTCGAGCATTGCTTTTGTGGTCAAGGGATCGCATTTGGGAAGAGGCTAGGATTGGGGAACTTTGCATTTGCGAAGGTTGGGTAATCGCAATTGTGGGTGGAGTCTCGCATTTTGTGATTCTGGATAGCTTGCGGACAGCTTCGTAAAAGCGAAGCTCAGTTTGCATTTGCGGAGGGTGGGACCTTCGGAAATGTGAAGGATTTTTTGAATTTGCGAAATTCATTGGCTTCAGGACTGATTGCAATTGCGATCAATGGTTCGCATTTGCGATGTTGCTATTGCAAACAACAATTTGCAATTGTAATACTTGCAGCTAGGTAAAGATTGCTAAAAATGGTACTTAGCTCATTTTACACCATTTCTCAACCCTAGACTCCATTGAGGCGACTTCTTGAGAGCCTTTTCTTCCTAAATTCATTGGTAAGAAACTCTAGTGTGTTTTCCATCAATTTCCATTACTTTTTCATGAATTCCTTCATCAAATATTTGAATTTCAAGGTAAAAATTAGGGGTTTTTGGTCGAATTTAAGAAATTTGTAAAATTGAGGTTTAGACCTCGAATTGAGATCGGATTCGAAGCAAATCACATAACCAAGCTAGGGTGTGAATAGGTAATTAGGATTTGGTCCAAATCTCGAATTTAGACCAAGGGGGTCCATGGTTAACTTTTGTGTTTTTCAATTTAGCTAAAGATTGAACCTTTTTCATTCGTGGATAGTTTCTAAAGCTTGTTTTTGGATTTTCTAAAGCTTATTTTGGATTGCTTGAATGATAATTGGCTAGATTCGGTTGGTTTAGAGTCTTGTTCTAAGGGAAAAACAGTGGTTGATTTGATCCCGGAAGGAGGTAAGTATCGTGTATAACTTTGACTTGAGGGAATTAGGACTTGTTTGGTTAATTACTATGAGAAATATGTGTGGGGACATCACATATGCAAGGTAACGAGTGTATATGTATTGTCATGGGTTAAAACATGCGGGGTGGGCTATTTACCTTTATATCATCATTTATTCCATGTTATGCCTCGTTGCATGCTTTGATTGCTATAAGTCACTACTTGATATATATGCCTAACTTGTTAACTATCATTTAATTGTCATATGTTTGTGTTTATTCATTCCTTGATCAATATCTACTTACCTGCTATATGCTCTCACCTGTATTTATTGAACACCTTCACTGTTTCGTGCCTTTACTTGCCTTTATTGCCTTTACATTACTTGTTTCACTTTATTACGTTATATCTAATTGTGTGAGCTCTTGGCTATTCTTGCATTACTGATTTGTGGAGGTTGGTGAATATGCGACGTTGATTGTTCTCTATTTGTACTCGTAGTTCCTTGGTGTTTTATACGCTTTTGTACCTTTTTGTGTTGGGATTTCGAAATTGGTTTTGAGTTGTTAATGATAGTGAATTGATACCGGAAACGGGTTGCGCGCCGCAACGTAATGGAAATGAATTCATAATGGGAGCGGGTTGCGCACTACAATAGATATTGATATGATATTGGGATCGGGTTTCACATCACAATAGATATTGAAATGATATTGGGATCGGGTTTCTCGCCGCAACAGGGTATGATATGTCATAACTGCTTGTAGCCGTGGTGTTTCTATGCTGTGATTTGAGGATATCAGATGATGTTATTCTGGGGTCCTCTGTTAGTTGAACTTCGGGTCCCGTTCTTATGATTTGATCTATTTTCTCTATATTCTTTTGTCTTCTATTTATTATTCGTACAGGTTTATAGTGAATGTCTTGTCATAGCCTCGTCACTACTTTGTCAAGGTTAGGCTCGGCACTTACGGAGTACATGAGGTCGGTTATATTCATACTATACTTTTGCATTTGTTGTGCAGATTCTAGTGTTGGTCCTAGCGGCACATAGAGGAGTTAGCTCGGATCAGATCTATCCAGGAGAATTGAGGTAGAGCTGCACAGTATTCGTAGTCCGTAAAGTCCCCTTTCTTATCGTGGTTTACTAATTATCATACTTCGAACGATTGTATTTCATTTTGGACTGTATTCGTAGTATTCTAGTCGCATGTACTTGTGACTCCAGATTTCTGCGATTAGTATAGACAACGTTACTTATGGGTTTATTATATGTATTTCAGGGTATTTCAATCGTTAATTATTAATATCCTGCTTTTAAATTGTTAAATTGGTAAATTCTTTAGCTAATATTATCTTGCCTAGAATCGGAATTTTCCCCATCGAGCTGAATAGAGAGAGAAGGTCTGGAGAATAGAGAGAGAAGGAGAAGACGCAGTCGAACACAGTGCCAACAATGGCGTCGCCAGCCGGCGAAACTCCGACTGGTCGACCACCTTCGACCGCTCCACTCGCACCAATCACTACCCCACACACATCCAAACCCTTAGATTATTCCCAAATCTTTAAACCATCCACTCTAAACAACAATGCAGACTCGAACCCTAGCAGAGCTGTCGAACCAATCCCTTTTAAGAAGGCAACATTCATGCATGGACAACCGATTGTCAAGTACACGGAAGCAGAGGTGTCTCGCATGAACACAATCGAAGGTCTTCAATATGCGGTGGTGGGTAAATTCTCTTATGGTTGGCCGGACATTCAGGAACTGAGAAGAATCATCCTAATCTAGTGTGGAATTAGGGGTGAATGCAATATTGGCTTCTTCAGAGACAAGCATGTGCTCATCAGACTATCTCTATGGGAGGACTTCATCAAAATCAAGCACATATTACCTCAAAGCCAAAGACAGTTATGAATATCAGATAAGGCAATTAATTTATGATGCAAAATTCAAGATTGGAGAAGAAACATCCAATGGAAATGGCGTGGATTTCCTTCCCACACCTGTTGCCTACTTATTTCCTAAAGGAATATCTTTTCTCGCTAGCCTCTGCTGTTGGTAAGCCCCTTCACCTGGATTTAGCTACCATAAATAAGACGAGGCCTAGTTGTGCTAGGGTAAAGGTACTAGTGGACTTATTAGCAGAATTGCCCAAAAAAGTCAGACTAGACATTGAAAATGAGGCAACTGGGGAAGTCAGAATGGAATGGGTCAAAATACAGTACGATTACATCCCCAAATACTGTAAGGAATGTAAGTTACAAGGACACGATATGATAGAATGCTGGAACCTGCACCCTGAAATCCTTAACACAGGCACAACCGACCAACAAAGGGCTGCAGAGCAGAGGAGAACAACAGGCAATGCAGAGGAAGTAAAGCATCAACAAAGACAGGAACCAACACCTTTGATGATACTGTCAAGTGGTAAGATAGTAGGAAATGCTGGCCCTCAATGGAAGGAAGTCAAAGACAATCGAATGCATAACAAAGCTAACATCATACCTGGGAAGCAAAAAACAGCAACCATTAATGAAACTCAACAGTTTCAAGTAACAAACAAGTTTGAGGCCCTCAACAATGATAACACCAGAAATGGGGGAATCATTATAGAGGATCAAAGTGTAGTAAACAACACAGTAACAACTCTTTCAGCATTGACAATTGCAGGGGATCAAGTATCAGGAAATCCAACATTGATTTCCAACTCAAGCAAGCATAGCAATGCTGAGGCAACCGGAAGAAGAACTAAGCTAGGAAACTTAACAAATGAACTGGAAAACCAGGCAAGGGATATATCAGACTTGATATTAAGTCCAATTACTGAAAATGAGATGGAAACAAGCTCACACAGCAATCACCCGCAGAGCAAACATAGCATTTTAGAGGAAATTGGCAGCAAAGAAAAGTCATTGAGATACACAGACAAACTGGAAGGTCAAGCAGGAAACATATCACTCTTAACACCAGGCTCAACACTGACAATCAGCAGCAATGGCAAACAAACCAGTCAATCAAAGGAAACAATTGCTCAACCAGATTCAGCATTGACAATTGCAGGGGACCAAGTACCAGGAAATCCAACATTGAATCCCAACTCAAGCAAGCATATCAATGTTGTGGCAACCAGCAACAGAATTAAGCCACTGAACTCAACAGAGGAACTGGAAAGTCAGGCAGGAGACATACCAGACTTGATACAAAGCCCAACTTTCGAAACTGAGATGGCAACAAACTCACACAACAATCACTCACAAAGCAAACATAGCAACTCTGAGAGAATTGGCAGCAAAGATAAGTCATTGAGCTTCACAAATAAAATGGACAGTCAAACAGGAAGCATACCAACCTTGACATCAGGTCCAACACTGACTAATGCTGCATCAACACACTCCAACAACAACCACTCACAAAAGAACCCCAACAACAATCCACAAAAGAGGACAAAAGCAAGGAACAAATTGATCGACAGCAGCAATGGCAATCAAACCACACCAGCAAAGGAAACAGCTGCTCAACTAACAAACCAAATAGGTTTGACTATAAAAACAGCCCAGCCATCAAAAGCCTCAACATAGACCATCACAGAAACTACCAAAGCAAGCAGCAGCCAGCAACCAATAACAAAGATAGCAGCAACTGATACAGCAACAACAATCACTAGCAATACAACAAAAAAGGAAAAGGAATCCACCTTACAATGGATCCTGGAAAGTTTCTACACCAAAGATAACAGACTTGCAAAACAAAAGTCCACAGAAGCAGAAACAGAAAAACAAACAGAACAAAATTCAAGGAAGTTATGGGCAGAGCAATTGGAAGAAGGTTCAGAAGAAGGTGAACTACCTGAAGGATTACAAAGTTAGGATGAAGGCACTACTGGAACTCTTGAAGAGGATTTATATGACAATAAGCTACTGACACTTTGGTCTAAAGAAAGCAAAAAACAAGCAGCTCTCAAAAATGAAACAAGGAATAGATATAACAGCAAAGGAAGGATCAGCAAATAATGAACTGATTACCAGGAGAGGCATAATAAGAGATCAATTGCAAGCAATCATCCGACCAAAGAACTTGTCAATTGCAGCAGCTGTCAGAAATATAGCAAAGGAAATTCATCACACTGACAAAGACATGAATGAAGAGGACATTACTCAGAACCTCAGTAACATAATAAGGCAAGGAGATCTCTCTCCAACCCAAATCAGCAAAATGAAATCAAACAGGTACCCCCAGAGGAAGCAAAGCAAGGACAATAATAGCTCTTCAAAAGCTCAATCAAGAAGAGCACTAACCTTTCCCAACAAAGATCAATCAATGCAATCATATGGAATATCATATCAGTCAACACAATGCAGGATTTTGAAAGGATGATCACACTTCACAACAAACACCACTTTGAATTCATTGGCATCATGGAGCCAAAGAAGCAGCTAAGGAGAATGGAACAGTATAGAAGAAGAATAGGGCTGGCACAAGCTTTAGCTAATGTCTCCAACAAAATTTGGGTTTTCATTGATGCTGCTTATGAAATCACCACTCTGTCAGATACAACACAACAGATCACTTTAAAGCTCATACACACAGACACAAAGCTGGAATTCATCCTTACACTAGACTATGCTAAATGCACAACAGCAGAAAGAATTGAATTGTGGGACACAATATATGACTTGGCTTAAAACATAACAATAGCTTGGCTAGTGGAGGGAGATTTCAATGTCATCAGTGACCAAGAGGAAAAATTTGGTGGGCTTCCTGTCCCCTATCATTGCATCAATATCAACTGCCTAACAGACCTAGGTTTCAAAGGAAGCATCTTTACCTGGTGGAATGGGAGAGCAGATGAGGAATGCATCTTCAAAAGGCTAGACAGATGTCTAGTAAATCAAAACTTCCAGCAAACTTTCCCAACAATTGAGATCACACACCTGTCCAAAATAGGCTCGGACCACAATCCTCTCTTATTGCAACTGAATAAGGAATAAAAAACAATCAGAAAACCTTTCAGATTCCTCAATTTCTGGACCAAGCAGGAAACCTTTGAAGAAGTAGTAAGAGAAAACTGGCAAGCAGACTTCCAAGGGGACCCTTTCATACTCTTCAACCACAAACTCAAAAGGCTAAAAAGAGCCTTAACACTCAGGAGCAAAGCAACATATGGTGACATCTTTCAAAATATATAGCAAGCATGGAAGAAGTAGTTCTAGTACATGAAAGATAGTTTGAAGAAGGACCAACTGCGCAAAACAGGGAAAGACTGCAAAAGGTGCAAGCACAAATGATCAAGTACCTAGCTATTGAAGAACAATTCTGGAAGCAAAAAGCAGGAATGGCTTGGTTCAAAGATGGGGACAGAAACACCAAATTCTTCCATGCTCTAGTCAATGGCAAAAGAAAAAGGCTTCAGCTAAACAGAATTCAAAACAGTGCAGGCAATTGGATTGAGGAAGAGGAACAAATAGTGGAAGAAGCCATCAACTTCTTCAAGGATCAATTCACAGAAAAAACCACTCCAACTGATTTCAGAATCCTTGAAAACATTCAGCAAGTTATTGATGTACAACAAAATGAAGAACTGATTAAAATCCCAACAAAAGAGGAAACCAAAAAAGCTATTTTCAGTTTAAATGGGGACAGTGCAGGAGGGCCAGATGGTTCACAGGGCTTTTTTATCAAACATGCTGGGAAATCATTGGGGATGACATCCAAAACATTGTTGCTGCTTTTTTCACAGGAAGACAACTACCAAAATGTGTAACTCACACAAACTTGGTGCTGATACCTAAGAAGAAAGAGATAGAGACATTCTCTGATTTGCGACCCATAAGTCTTAGCAACTTTGTCAACAGGATCTTCTCCAGAATATTACATGAAAGGATGCTGGTCATACTACCCACTCTCATTTCACAGGAACAAGCAGGATTTGTCAAAGGCAGAACTATAGTGGAAAATGTCCTATTAGCACAGGAAATCATCACTGACATAGGACAAAGAACAAGAGCAGAGCCAAATATAGTCGTCAAGCTAGACATGACCAAGGCATTTGATCTACTGTCCTGGCTATTCATGACTAAAGTTTTAAGGAAATTGGGATTCAATGAAATCTTCATTGGCATGATCTTTGATATCATGGGCAACAATTGGTATTCAATTCTCATCAATGGTCAGCCTCATGGTTTCTTCAAATCGACAAGGGGAGTCAAACAGGGAGACCCTCTATCTCCAACACTGTTTATCATAGCAGCAGAAGCCCTTTCCAGAGGTTTGAATGCACTTCATCAAAATCCTTATTTCAGAAGTTTTGGAATGCCCAGAAAGAGCCCAAAAATCAACCACCTAGCTTATGCAGATGACATGATCATCTTCACATCCTCAGATGCCACCTCCTTAGTGCTAATAATGGAGGTTCTAAATGCATATGAAACAACCTCAGGACAACTGGTCAACAAAACAAAATCAGCTATATTTTTGCATCACTCAGCCAACACTGGAGTAGTAACAAAAGTGGAAAGAATTACAGGCATTGGAAGACAGGACTTTCCATTCACCTATCTGGGCTGTCCAATGCACTACTCCAGGAAAAGGATCATATACTACCAAGACATAGTCAATAAGGCGCAGGACATACTCCAATCTTGGAAAGGCAAATTGCTCTCAATTGGAGGCAAAGCTATCCTGATCAAACATGTGTTGCAAAACATGCCAGTGCACTTGCTATCAGCAGTAAATCCTCCAAAGCAAGTAATCAACAACCTCCACAAGCTCTTTACACAATTCTTCTGGAGTAACACAGATGGAGGAAACAACAGACACTGGTCCTCATGGAATAATCTATGCATTCCTTGTGAAGAAGGAGGAGCTGGGTTCAGATCTCTACATGACATGTCCAAGGAACTTCTGCAAACTATGGTGGAACTTCAGAACTAAACCTAGTCTCTGGAGTGCATGCATGTGCCAAAAATACTGTAAAACACTAAATGCAGTAATAGTTCCTTGGAAAAGAGGATCACAAACCTGGAAGAAAATGTTAGAATGTAGAGAAATCATAGAACACCAAATTTCCTGGCAAATCAAAGGATCATCACTATTCTGGTATTACAATTGGACCAATTTGGGAGCACTATATTTCATAGTGCCAACAAACTTCCCAATTGATGAATCAATCCAGAATGTAAACAATGTCCTGCAAAATGATGACTGGAACATGCAACAGCTGTCAGAAGCTCTGCCACAGGAGATTGTGGAACACATAACAACCTCATTAAGGCCACCAAACATGGAACACACTCTAGACATCCCATTTTGGATGCTACAAAATCAAGGTCAATTCACAGTCAAAACAGCTTGGGAATACCTCAGGAAAAGGGAAAATCCAAAAAGAGCTTATAGGATGATCTGGGTTAAAGGGCTTCCTTTCAAGATTGCCTTCTTCATGTGGAGAGTCTGGAAGGCAAAATCGCCATTAGACGATCTCTTGAAAAGATGGGGATATCACTTGCCTTCCAAATGCTGGTGCTGCACTGAACCAAAATAGGAAACCATGACACACCTCTTCTTCACCTCCACCACTGCCACCAAGGTATGGAAGTACTTTCTACAAAGAGCAGGAATAGCAATGGAAGGGCTGACATTCCAACAAGCAATAACAAATGCTGGACAGTACAAACGGTCAACAGAATCAAAGCAGTGCTGCAGGCACTCCCCTCTTGCATTGTCTGGGAACTCTGGAAAAGAAGGACTAGCTATAAACATGGGGAACCAATCACAACTGACAGAGTCATATATCTGTGATACCCCGTAAATTCACCTATGTGATTATGCCGTAATGTGGTAAGTGTGTATGGGCCTAAGAATAAGAAGAATGGTTGATATATATATTGAAAATTTGTTAAGAAAAAAAAGAGCGGGAAAAAGAAAGGCGTTAAAAAAAAAAAAAAAGAGAAGAAAGCAATGCATTGTGGAAAATGCGATCCGCGAAACACACATGTGGATCGCGAATCTGTCGTGAAGTGAGGCAGAAGCCTGGGTTGGCTTCTTGTCGAAAAAGCAACGGCAAAGTGAAGGAAAGCGAACCGCGAAATGGAAAAAGCGGTTCGCGAAATCAACAAGGCCATCGCGAACACGGACAGTAAGCCCAGGCGAGAAACGCGACAGAAACGCGGTTCGCGAAATGGAAAAGTGAACCGCGAAACTGACCCCTCCCATCACGAACTGAAACAGAACACAAGGTCGCATTTCGCGACCAAAAAGCGGTCCGCGATGCAAAACACGAACCGCGAAATGGCCCTTCCCCGTCGCGAATTCGACATTTCACTGAAATTGAACTTCAGACCCCTTGACCTATATAAGGGACTCAAACACGTTCATTACTCATTTTATAAGACCCAAACACATCTGAAGCTCTCAAGAACATTTCTCCAAGAACCCATAAGCCCTAAATCGACTCCTCTTCATCCAAACACATGAATCAAAGAAGAAAGCATAAAAATTGAAGAAGAAAGAAGAAGCCCTAGCTGAAGTTCTTCCCTTGCAAACCCAAAATCAAGGCAAACTTAAGGATTGAAGAATCAAGAAAAGAAAAGTAGATTAATCAACATGCAAGGTAAGTTCTCACACTCCTTCTCTTAGAGATTCTTGGAAACCCAACACATGCATGTAAGAATCTATGAAAATGAGAATGAAAGTTATGGGTCTAAGTTAAACACCACTGCTAGTGTGGGTTATGGTGGCTAATGAATTGCATGTGTCATAGAAATGCTTATTAAGTCTAAGAGGGAAGAGATTTAGGGAAAACATCTCATGAACTTCAGGAATTAAGAATAAGAATAGTAGTATCTGTGAAGTAACAATTGGGGTGTTCCTAATTGTAGATTAAAGGATTGAATGCACTTCCATAAGCTTGGAAGCGGAAGCTAAATATATACACGCACCAGGTATGTAAGACTATATCGTCCTTTCTTTTGCACGATTCTTGTCAAATACAATATGTCTCAAAGAAGCCCAAAAGTATACTCTATTCTTAGAAGCTAAGAAAGCTTACATTGATTCCCTCCTATGGGAGATTCTATATGCTGCTATCGTTTGCAATTGTGTTGCTCGATAAGTACGATTGATGTAAGAATTAAATGCTATGTTACGACGAAGAAGAAAGAGTAATAAGAACGATAAGAAAGAACGTAAGTCCCGAGTGGATTGTATGAATTGAATGTATATGTATGAATGTATATGTATATGTGATTGTATATGAATGAGTCGCTAAGAAACGAATGTATACGTATGTATGGTTGGTTATGATTGAATTGGTACGATTTCGTGTGATGTAGAAATGAATGAATGAAGCAACTTATGCTAAGTTGTTCATGTGCCGAACCGTCTTTTAAGCCGGTCGGACAGGCGCCTAATGCGCGAATATATATACTATATCGAAATATATAGATACACCGAGCCATAATGAACTGGCCGGGCTAATGACGATACACCGAGCCATAATGAACTGGCCGGGCTAATGACGATACACCGAGCCATAATGAACTGGCCGGGCTAATGACGATACACCGAGCCATAATGAACTGGCCTGGCTAATGACGATACACCGAGCTATAATGAATTGGCCGGGCTAATGACGACACACCGAGCCATAATGAATTGGCCGGGCAAAAGTTATCACACCGAGCCATGATGAGTTCGGCCGGGCAATGATGGCGTATAAACACCGATTAGTCGGGTATGTAATAATAGTAATAATGGTATTAATAGTACAAGCCCAAGGAGGCATATGCTATTATAAAACTCGCAAAGGCGAGGTTATGATTATGGTTATGATATAATTATGAGCCCGAGGAGGCATATGTGTGTGTAAATGTATGTGATAACGATAATGGTAATGATGATTATGATTATGAGCCCATGGAGGCATATTTATTGGTTGTGGTCCTATAAGGACGTATGTGCGATGATTGTATAAATGGAATGAATATATGATGAATGTATTCAAACGATATGCTTAAAAGTAAGAAACCCACAGTAAAGCAGGTGTAAACTAAAGAGATGAATACTTAATGCATTTGATATAATGAACATGTGAGAATGAAGTATGTCTTAATTCTCCGAAATGATGGAAATGAGTTCCATAACGAGTATGTTAAAGGTATGCTGCCCTCAGAGGTAAATTCCATTGTTATGAGCTGTATGCTTCTATTATGTTGCTTATGTTACTGTTCTCAGTTGTATTCCTGTCTTACATACTCAGTACATTTTCCGTACTGACGTCCTTTGTTTGTGGACGCTGCATATCGTGCTGCAGGTCCAAATAGATTGACAGACGGAGTTCCTCCACCACAGTAGGCTATCAGTTCAGCAGACATAGCAAGGTTCATCCTTCGGACTTGCTATACTTGGGTAGGCTTTTGTATAAATATTTTTGGGCATGTCGGGGTCCTGTTCCGACTAAGTGTTTTGTATAAATTCCATAGAGGCTCATTAGACAAGTTGTCAGTGTGTATAAACAGGAGTTGGGCTATGTGTAATTATGTCGCCTAGTTGGCATCATATGTATTGTGTGTATAGTTTTGTATATAGCCCAGTGGGTTATATTGTGGTGAATGTATGTTTATATTATGGTATATTGCTGCGACAGGTAATGTCATTATAGTCGACAGGTATAATGTCGTTATTGCCGTGTTGGCAAGTATGTGCACCTTACGAATAATAAGGGTAGTCATGTACAGGGTTCGCCGGTACTCTGCAAGCAGGGTTCGGTGCCCGGTCGCGGGCCCCCGAGGTTGGTTCGCGACAATACCAAATCACCACAACACTGCAAGCACTACCCAAAACTAGAAAACCAGGAATAAATGCTCCTCACAAATGGAGTGACCTCCTCCATATGCTGGAAAACCACACCCCAAAAATAAACTTCAGCAAAGTAGTGTGGGAATTCCCAAAGCCTAGATGGGTGAAGGTCAACACTGATGGAACATCAAAAGGAAATCCGGGAAGAAGCTCAATTGGATACTGTGTGAGAAATGAATCAGGGGACCTAATATATGCATTAGGCACAGAAATCACAGAAGGAACAAACACAGTAGCAGAAGCAAACACCATCAAAGAAGCACTGAGATACTGCATATCACAAGGTCTCACTCACATATGGCTACAGACAGACTCCATGCTGCTGAACAATATCATAAATGGCAATTGAAAACCTCCTTGGTGCATAATTGATCAAACAGAAGAAATTCTCCAACTAAAGGAATCCCTCACACTGATAACATCTCACATTTATAGGGAAGGGAACAAGCTGGCAGACCACCTAGCCAACCTTGCACTGGAGGAAGGAAGAATAGAGTGCCAGCAATTTTGCCAACTGGATATAGTAGCTAGAAAAATCCTGAATGCTGATAAATCACAATGTCCTTGAGTGAAAATAGCAAAATGACAAGTTGTCAGGGCATTTTAGGACAGGAAATGAACAAGGAGCACAAAAAAGAACAAAGAAGAATGAAAATCTGTTTCAACAGCAGAATGATCATAGTGTCAACTTGCACTAATGATTACAGTTGGTTTGTCTTTGCAGGCAGGAACATGAAGCAACTAGCAAAGGCTAAAAACAGCAGAGGCAACAATGGAAAAGGAACTCAGCAACAACCTACATAGATGCAATAGGAGAAGCATAACAGATACATCACAAAGTCACAACAGAACAAACTGCATCATCCCCCCTCCCTGTTATGTCACAACTCTACTGATTCTTTTGCAGGAACAAAGGCACTATCAAAGGCCTGTTAAAGAACTGGAAATCTACAGAGACTACAAAATCAAAGGACAGTGGCTCCAACAATCAGGACATCCACTATTACAGAAACAATATGATTCAACCTCAATTGTGAACACATCTGAAGCAAAAGCAGAAAGATCAACAGAGTCAACAGATGACAGAAGGAAAGGGAGATAAGTCAGGAGAAATAAGCAGCCTCTAGCCCCCAAAGCAATAGCACAGACCAACAGAGCAATGCACCTTCCTCAGAGGTCACAAAATGCAAAAACTACCTAACTCAGCAACAGAAGCAGAGGAAACAGAAACAGTGATCAATAATGCAGTAAAAACAACAAGAACTCCAGCAACTACTGTCAATTGAGCAGAACACAACTCACAAGCAAAAACAACACCAACAGAACACAAAGGTCTCCTGAGCAGCAGCAAATTAGGGAAACAATGCAAAAATCCTTCATTGTCAATACCAGCACCAACAATAACAGAAAAGACAGCAACAACCATAAAAGCAAAAGTAACAACACCAGTGCCACCATCAGCAACATCAGAATCATCACTCGACCCACACATCTCAAACCCCTAACACAATTATGCAATCATCAACAACATCACCAGCAAGCACACAGAAGTAACAGATTTCTTAGAGGCAACTGTCCATATAAGATCAGGTTATTGGTGCAATTACGTTGTGTGGTATCAGCACATACAGTGCTCAGTCTAACGCAATTGCATCAATCACCATGTTCCTATATCAACAGTACTCCTCTCAGGATCACCACAATCCCCAAACATAAACACACTGACATCCCAGGAAATCCTCAATGGATCAACATTGGATCAATACTACAGTGCAGTGCAAAGAGCAACAGGAACATCAGCAGTAGCATGATCAGCAAAGGCAACAGCAGTGCAAACACCAGGACCAAGATATCTAGTCACTTCATTGTCAATGCAGCAACAAACAGACCCCCCAAAAATCTCACATTGGTAAACAACATCCTCAGCATCCTCACCTCTTACAACATCAATATCCTATGCACCAGCAGACAACACAAGGTCATCACTTGCAGCAGAAGAAACAGCAAAATAGAGCCAACAGTATTCTCATCATCAATCCCAGCAGTGTTCTCACCAGCAACGGCAACCAACAATACCACAACACACAGAAGCAACTCCAAAGTAATAGAAGATGCAATAACATCAAGCAACTACAACATCCATAAACTCAGATGCAACAGGAAAATTACAAGCAACAGTATCAGGAACAAGCATCAGCAGCAGCAGCAGGAAGAGCAGAAATTTAATACAACAAGTCAGCTCCAGTATAAAGGAAGCACAATGTTCAGTGATATAAAGCACATCAGCAGCCAGGGAGACGGAGGAAGTAAGCCTAACGGAAAGCCTTCCACAGGCAAAACTTTCCTCACTTCTCTTATCTCACTAACCCCTCTCTTTGTACAAAAATATATATTAAGAAATAAACTACTTTCATACATGGAGCATATATCACAAACTACTTCAGATACTACACAGGAAAATCTACCAGCAGAGGTAAATTCATTTATCATTATGAATAGCTAAACTTTTATATTCCTAATAATCTCTGAAATGTTATATTAGTTTAATCATGTTATAATATTGTTTTATTGAACATCTTTAGTAAGTTTGCCATATGAGTAAGTAGGCTGAGAGTAGTCAAGCCCAGGCTATGCCGTCCTAAGGTGGAAACCGGAAAAGGCAAGGAGGCCGTGTTAAGGGGAGTACATAGTGTTGAGGCGCTGCTAGGGTAGATGATTAAAGCCGAAAAAAGTATGGTAGTGACTAAATGAGATGTTCATTATAACTTTAATATAATATGATAAAACTGGCATAACATATATAGAGATTAGAGGGAATAAATGTTTAGAAATTAATGAAAATGGTGAATACTTATTTGTTAGATAACAATGAACAATATAAGATACTGGTACTATATATACTTAGAAAACTTAACAATGATGTTAAAGAAAAAATATTTGACTTATTAAATATGGAAGAAATAATGGAATCTACCGCACAACAATGGTATGATTTTGACATACTATATGATATAGATTTATATGACTCAGATATCTATTCAGATTAATGATAAATCAAGAATATTTAGAACGTTGGATAAATACTATGAAAAACCTAGATTTATTAGAAAAATTACTTATAGACAATATAACAAGTTATATTAGAACACAAGACATAGAATATTTAGATTTTATTAATGAAAACGTTTTCGCATCAGGAGGTTCAACAATCGATTGTCAGCTTCAACACAATCAATTGTCAGAGTCAGTTGGAGGCCCAGGAGCTAAATAATCGATTATTGCCTCAACACAATCGATTGTCCAATTCAGCTGTAATGTTGGAAGTTCCAGACTCCAGAATAATCGATTGTCAGGCACAGACAATCGATTGTCCAGTGAGCAATCGATTGTTCACTCTAAACAATCGATTGTCAGACCAGATTTTTGAAAATTCTGACCGTTGGAAGGCCCAACAATCAATTGTCACGGTTAAACAATCGATTGTTTGACGGGCTGTTCTTAAAATATAGCTGTTTTTTGTCCGTTGGAGGTGCATAAATTGTCCAAATTGCCCCACCAACGAAGCTATAGCCCTCATCCTCTATAAAAGGGAGTCTCTAACTCATTTTATTTCATTTCCTGCACTCTTGAGCACTTATACTCTCATATTTGATTTCATTTCCCTTCCTCCCTTCATATTTGTTTTCTTCATGGCAGCCCCAAGAAACCAACCGCCAAGAATGCCATCAAATACAAGGACGGCTCGTACCTATGGTTCTCCTCTCGGACCGAGCTGCAACGATTCCGAGACCACTTCGAGAGGCGGGAGATCCTCCCTCCTCGATACGTGAGGATAGCGTATTTCGAGTCAAAAGGATTCCTTCGTTTGTTTCACGCTTTGAACACACGTGAACTCATAGGCGTTGTCTACAATCGCCAAGAGTTCATCCAAGAGGACCTCATTCGAGCTTTTTACTCGAATCTTTGAAGGGTGGACGGGGACCTCATCTCCTCCGTCAATGGAATGGAGATTTTCCTCTCCGAGGAAATCTTCTCAGAGATTGTGGGGCTTCCAACCGATGGTGCTGACATCCGCACCTACACCGGGAGAGAAGGCGCGACCTTCAATGAGGCAGCATTGAAATCGGAATTGGTGGACAAGTCATCCGAACAACCAACCGCCGTCCAACCATCACGAACATGCATGAGGAGTTTCGGCTACTCTTCTACATCGTCACGAGAATTCTTAAGTCGAGAAATTTCTCCCACACCATTCTCTCGGCCGAAGATGTGAAGATTATGCATGCCATCATCAATGAGGCGGAAATCAATTGGAGAAAGTTCATTATGATCCACATGTTTGTACTCCATTCGTGAAGGGGAGCCACTTCCCTATGCTTTCCTTATCATGGACATCCTCACGTTCCATGAGGTCACGGTTAACGATGGGCCCTTGACCAAGGCCACAAAGCATTGGTCGGTGACGGACTCTTCTTTCAAGAAGGGTGCGGAACGTCGCCCACGTCGGATTCAAGCTCCTCCTCAAGCTGCTACTTCTACCGTGACTCTTGAATCACTCTCCACGAAAATTACGGGATTTAGCACTCAACTCACCCGGATTGAAAGGAAAGTGGATGACTTTGACGCGGGTCTTCGAGCATTCCTTAGGCATGTCACTTTTAGCACCAAACCAACGAACTATAATCCGGTCGTTGGTCAAACAAGTGGAGCGCAGCAAGCCAAAGAAAGCTCAAGTGAAGAAGAAGAAGAAAGTGGGAGCGAAGAAGAAGAAGAAGAAGAAGAAGAAGAAACCGGGGACAACACCCCCTTAAGCTTTTTTAGCTCTATTTCTCCCTCTTCTCTTTTAATTATGCTTTTAGTTATGTTTCCTTTAGGCATTGTATTTCCATTTTCCCTTCATCAATATAATTTTTTAATGGCGTTGTCTTTTTTTTGCTAATGCCAAAAGGGGGGAGATTATGGTGATATGCACAAACTAAGGGGGAAGCAAATTAAGGGGGAATATTTTTCAAAATTAAAATCGAAAAGAATTAGAAAAAACATTGAAAATATTTTTTGAAACACAAAATCTTTTTGCTAAGTGAATGCATATCCCGCCTTGGTTTATCATTATCAAAAAGGGGGAAATTGTTGGAAAACGCATTCATGAAACCGAAGCACTAATGACTTTGCGTTTTTGTTGTAGGTTTTGATAATCAACAAACCGTCATTGACAAACTGCCGAGATTTCTATGGACTTCGTTGGGACTACGAGTCAAGATTTCAAGACGTTGGATATAAGTCGATGAATGGAACAAGTCCTTGGAGCAAAAAGATTGAAGTTGGAAGATCAAAAGATAGAAGACCGAAGACGTTGTCTTGAGTCTCAATGTGATCTCGAACTGACTCTCGTTTTTAAGAACTTGGCTCAAAGTCTAAAAATGATTTCATAATATTAAAATAAACATTGAAACATTTTCAAAACAATCAAATTGTTGGGTACCAGGCCAACAATCGATTGTCTAGCCAAGACAATCGATTGTGGGATAGTATTGTTGGACACTGGCCAACAATCGATTGTCTGGCATAGACAATCGATTGTTTTGTTCCAGTGGACTCCAACAATCGATTGTCTGGCATTGACAATCGATTGTTGTGTTCCAGTAGACTATAACAATCGATTGTCAGGTCCAAACAATCGATTGTCATATTACCGTTGGACCCTAACGACTAGTTTTTAATGACAATCGATTGTCTGTAGTTAACAATCGGTTGTTTGCAACGGAAAGAACAGTTTTTGTCCTCTAGCTCTTGTTTTCAACATAGATGTTAAAATGGGATCCTAGTCAATGTTCCCAACGGATACCTGAGGCTTTTGGGTTATAAATAGACCCCTTCAAGCCTCATTTTAAACACAACACTTCTTCATAATCATAAGATCTTATTGCTTTAAGTTTTCATAATCATCCAAGCTATTTTGAGCCATTTCTTGAAGAAAAGAGTTGTGTTCTTGAGCGTAAACTATTTCACTCTATCTACTCTTTTGAGAGAACACTTTTTGAGTTTGTGTGTTGTCCTACACCTTTGGGAGGTTGTCCCTTGTTGTAGTTAGGAAGATATTCTTCCTTGGTTGTTGACGAAGCTTGTGTGACTCAAGCGTTTGTGTTGTAAACGGTTTGTTAGGCACCCGGAGGCTTAACGAAGGTAGTGGAATACTCGAGAGAGTCTCTCGAGGAGTGGACTAGCTACAAGTTGTAGTGAACCACTATATATCGATGTGTTCGTTCTTCTTTTAATTCCGCACTTTATCCTTCACTCTCTTATTTTCGCACTTACGCTTTTAATTCTTCATTTATCTTGCGAAAATTTTTAAATGTTCCTTACAACGCTATTCACCCCCCCCCCCCCCCCCCC
>MCJB01035108.1:6281-25523 GCA_002018475.1 Nicotiana obtusifolia | reverse complement strand
CCCCCCCCCCAGCGTTGGCCATATTTTCTAACAGGCAGGTCTTGAATAGCTTTGATCTTTGATGGGTCTAACTTAGTGCCACGGCGACTGACGACGAAACCCAGCAACTTTCCAGCAGGGACTCCGAAAGAACCTTTTGTAGGAGTCAACTTCAGATTGTACTTTCGTAGTCGGTCAAAAAACTTTCTTAGGTATGTTATGTGATCCGAACTCCTCTTAGACTTGATGATGACGTTATCCACGTATACCTTTATTTCCTTATGTATCATATCGTGAAAAAGAGTATTCATGGCCCTCATGTGGGTCGCCTCACATTCTTTAAACCAAACAACATCATTTTATAGCAGATATTCCCCATGGTGTGAAGAAGGCTGTCTTTTCGGCATCCTCTTCATCCATCCAAATCTAGTGATATCTTGCGAAGTAATCCACAAAAGATTGGAGTTCGTTCTTGGCACAGTTATCAATCAGTATGTGTAGCTTGGGCAACGGGAAATCATCCTTAGGACTTGCTCTGTTCAGATCTCGATAGTCAACGCACACCCTGACTTTCCTATCCTTGTTTGGATCCGGCACAATGTTGGCTAGCCAGGTTGGGTACTCGACCACTCTAAGGATCTTGGCTTTGATTTGCTTGGTAACCTCTTTCTTTATCTTTAAACTCATATCTGGCTTGAATTTCCTGTGGTTCTGCTTTACTGGCGGACACATAGGGCTGGTAGGTAGCTTGTGAGACACTATGGATGTGCTTAACCGGGTCATGTCATCGTAGGATTATGCAAAAATATCCCCATATTCCTTTAGAAATCTGATATACTCTTCCTTCTCAGATGGTGATAGATGAATGCTAATGCGAGTTTCTTTGACTGTTTCAGAATCCCCTAAGTTAACTACTCAGTTTCTTCCAGATTTGATTTTGGTTTGTTCTCAGAACTCTCTACTTCTTTGAAAATTTCCTCAGGTATTGCATCATTTTCTGAATCACTTTTCTTATGTTACGTTGTCTCATTACATGTCGTCGTAGGTTCATCAAAATATGTAATAATTATGCTGAAAAGAATGTAGAAAGATAATAATATAAATAAACGAAAAGCAATGAAACTTAAAAGTGTGAAACAAACACAATTCGATGTCTCAAGTAATCATTTAAAAACAAAACACTGAAATGTCTTAAATGCCAAAAACAATCATGCTAGTTCTGCCCAAGGCTACCCATGTGCTCGGTGAACCCGGGTGGTGCAGCAGTCCAGTTCCTGAGAACAGCTCCATCTCCCACCGTCAGAATGGTAAGGTCTTCCTCCTCCTCCTCCAAGATCACACTGTAGTCCATATTTTCCTCGTCCAGAAATAGATTCCTCATGCTGGCCAAAACCACGTCTTCCTCAGATCCTCAAATCACATCCGTCTGGCGAAATGTCTGATGCAACAGTGGTATGGGTTGTTCCCATGGACAATAGAAGTCATGCCATGGTGGTGTCCAATCATTATATTCTTGCACGATGTTTCATATCCAAGTCGAAAGGTTATTCCATGATATTGTGGTTGTATTGGTTCTGTGATCCCTTGAATCTTAGGACTGAGACCCTTGCCTGGTTCATACCCTAACCACATCAGTATGCTCTCCATCTTGTTGCTCCACCTCTCCCTTTCTCGATTGTGTTTATCCGCTCAATGCTATGGAATGTCTCTCCTCCCAAAATCCTTCTATTCTCGATAGCTGGCATAGTCTAGTTGGTGTAGATTGGGTTACTTCCATCTCCATGGATAATCACCTCCTGATGGTTCAACTCAAACTTCACAGCCTGGTGTAGAGTAAAAGCGATTGTCCCGGCTGCGTGTATCAATGGTCGTCCCAGCAACAGGTTATAGGTAGAGGATATATCTAGCACCTGGATTTCAAGGTCGAACCAGGTTGGGCCCATCTTCAGTTCTACGTTGATCTCTCCAATAGTGGCTCTCTGATACCCATCAAATGCCTTCACGTTCATACTTCTCATTCGTATCTCATGCAGGCCTATACCAAATCTTTTCAAGGTAGTCTGTGGGCATATGTTCCGACTTGAACCCCCATCTATCAGAACCCTACCAATGAACTTGTCTTCATATTGCACAGTGATATGCAATGCTTTGTTATGACATAATCCCTCCAGCGGCAGCTCATTTTTGTGGAAAGTGATCTTGTGACTCTCCAGTATCTGCCCCACCAAGTTCGCCATCTCTCCACCAGTGATTTCGATAGGTACATAAGCTTCAATTAACACCTTCATCAAGGCATTGTTATGCGCATCTGAGTTTTGCAATAATGAGATGATAGATATTTGGGTGGGAGTCTTTTTTAGGTGATCAACAACAGAGTATTCCCTTGCATGTACCTTCCTTAAAAAATCATCAGTACCTGTCTCCAGAACAGGTGGTTTTGGTGCGGTTTTTATTACTCGTTCCTCCAAGATTTTTCGGTGTGTAAACCCTGTCGGTTAAGGGCATTCCTTGTGCAGCACCTGTCTCTTCCATCTTGGCTTTTCCTTTTCTCCTTGCCTCCGCCACAAAATCACATGGGACAGCATCAGACTTGTAATACGGTGTTGGAGCTACCATCACAGTTAAGGGCATAGCTACCTCGACCTCGAATGGTGCCTGGGTTTGCAACACAATAGGAAAGAGGGTGACAGGAGATGTTTTGGGAGCGTCCCCCTCTCGGATAAGCCCGATGGATCCTTCCTGATCCCATATTGTGGACATTCAGCGCGGACTCCTTTGCCTGTACAACTTTGGTGTCAATCAGTGTCTAGATCTTATCTTTCAACATACGGCATTCCTTGATAGTATGACCCTTCATGCCTGAGTGATAGGCACAAGTATTTTTGGGGCTAAACCCATTGTGAAGGATTTTCAATAGCAGCGGCAAGAACTGGAATGACGTAACCAACTGCCTTCATTCTTTCATATAGTTGGGCTATGGGTTTGGCGATAGGGGTGTATTTTCTGGGAGTTTTGCGGTCAAAGTTTGGTCGTGGCTTTGAGAAGTTTTGGCAGGCGGGAGGAGGTGAATGGTAATATGCAGGTCGGGTATTATAGGTATGGTAGGTAGTGGCAGGCTATTGGTAGTTTGGAGGTGAGGGTTGATATGTTCGTGGAGGTGTCTGATAAGTAAGGGGAGACTTAGGGCCCTGGGTCACGGCACCCATTTCCTTCTTCTTTGAAATACCTCCGGATTGTAAGGCTTTATTGGTGGCTTACAGGACCTCAAAATTGGTCACCATACCGCTCATGATTCCCTCTTCTATCCTTTCTCCCAACTTGATAATGTCGGAGAACTTGTGATTCTCAATAACCATCAATCATTCGTAATACTGTGGATCTTGAGCTCTGACAAAGAACTTGTTCATTTGCTCTTCTTCTAGTGGTGGCCTTATCTTGGCGACCTCTAATCTCCATTGAGCAGCATACTCATGGAAGGTTTCTATTGGATTTTTCTTCAGGTTCTGGATATATAAAACTTGTGGCATGTTTTCTATGTTGAACCTGAATTTATCCATGAAATCGGATGCCATGCTTATCCAGTTCGCCCACTTCTCCGGATTTTGACTAATGTACCAGGATAAGGCATCCTCGGTAAGACTTCGCATGAACAGCTTCATGCGGATTTGCTCATTCTTTCCCACTCCTACCAGCTTGTCACAGTAGGTTCTTAACTGCACCTTAGGATCACCGGTGTCATCGAACATTTCAAATTTAGGAGGTTTAAAGTTCCATGTCTGGCTGGACACACAGGTCTTCATAATTCAAACCTTCAATATCTTTCCCACCCTCAATACTCTGGACTCTTCATGTCACCTTCTTTAGCTCTTCAGCCATGTTCCGAATAAGCAGGTCCTTCTCGGTTGGTTCGGATATGTGTAGAGTATGTGGTAAGGTCTCCACGTATATAAGGTTCCCTTGGTGTGTTCCAGAGACTTGAGTATATGGGTGATCATTGATTGAGGTTTGAGGTGGATCAAGAGTATGTTGTGGCACATTTTGAGGGGTATGATAAGTAGTAGTTTGCGGATACTAGGTCGGGTGATGGTGATGTTGTTGATGGGCTTGTACGGGTGGAGGGTTAAGGTGTTGAGGGGGTGCGAGGTTGTGATAATGGTACATTGTGGGAGGATTGTTTGGAGCTATGGTTGGCAGTTTTTGGGCTTGTGTTTTTAGTTTAGTGTTTGATTTTGGGCGGTGGTGTTATGATGGTTGATGTCGGGGATATTCAAGGTAAGGGAGACATTTGTGAGATTTCGGACCTGCTCAAGCTCACCTTTTAACTCCAAGATTTTCTGCTCCAACCGCAGGACTAACTCATTTTTCCTGACGTACTCCTTTCATCTGAAGTTTTAACATTTTCTGCTACGATAGCGTTGTCCTTTCGATTACAACTTAAATCATCCATACTCCCTATGCCTTTTCTTTTGACTTTGGGGTTGCTAGGTGGAAGAGGAGGTGGAAGACCTCGGATCTGGTGTGGTATGGTGACGATGCCAGAATGCACGAACCAACCTTTTGGAATATGAATAATCAAAAGAAAGAAAAATAAAAGGCAACCAAGTAAATAGGAAGAAATAAAAGAGTTTTTGCAATATTTAAACAAGTAATATGTAAGGTCATGTAGTAATTCGCGTCCTAATTTAGGGACCTCATTGCACCCGAGGTAGGCCTAAGCGACACACAGACTTGGAGAAAATTGATGCCAACGTTGCCTCATTCCATTAATTCAAAAATAAATCAAATCAATCTTTACTAAATCGAAATAATAATGTGAAGTCACTAATGGCGCGAAGCCTTATTACATTTAAATCTAACAAAATCTAATCTAGAAAAACAATAAAGAACATCATCTCCTAGTCTATTTGGTCCTAGAAGGACCTTCTCCTTGCTTGGGTCTTTTGACTCTATCACTTACACTTCCCAGGTCACGCATGTCGAGTAGCAAGTAAGCCATCACTAGCTTCCCTCCTTCATCACAACCCATACCTTGACAATCACAAAGCCTCTTTCTCATTCTCCCCTTCAGCTCCATCAATCCTTGCTCTAGGTGCTCAAGCCTCTTTGTCGACTTGTTTGCAATCTCCTTCAATTCTTTGATTGCTTCCATATCCACCTCATGATATTTTAGATGCTTAGCTTCAAATTTGAACACTCTTTTGTGTAGCCTCTTGTACTTTACCTGAGCCTTAGCCACCTCATCTATGATTCTATCTTTCAGATTGACCCCTGGTTTGATGTCCCCGGTTATGTCATCCTCCAACTATGCAAGGTAATAATACATATGACCGACGTGATACCTGTCTGGTTCAATAGTCTTCCCATCCACAATGATCTTTTGGTTCCATATGTGATGGACCTCAAATTTGAATAGGATAACATCTCCTTTCAAGTCCGCTTTATACTGAACCATGTTAGAAACCTGTGATATGACTTTCTTCCTCCCAGCTTGCTTCATTACCTTTATAGGAGCATAAGGGTAGAGGCCTTGTAACCCAATCAGTTCCAAGTGATAGTTCCTTTGGACCTAATGATGAACTCGCTACTAGGAAACCACTCGAACATCTAATGCACTTGCTCGTTTGTCAAATTACTGAAGAAACGTACCCAGCCTACAACATTCCCACGCTTTGCAAACCTATCTGGGGAGAAAGTCATCTTCTTTGGATGATGACTGGCTATGTATTCGCTCTGTGGTCTGCATAAGAGCTCCTAGCTGTAATTTCCCCTCTAAAAATTCTAGCAGCCAAACCTGTAGTAGGAGATTGCAACCCTCGAAATGCCAAAACCCATGCTTGCACCATCCACGGCTCGGTACACCTCAGCTAGTATCATAGGGAAGATGGTGTATTTCTGCCCCTCGATTCCCACCATCATGGTCCTAGCGACCATGGCTAAGCGAGTGTGAATTCTCCCTCCTTGCATCAGAAAGATCAGCAAACCCAAGAAGCAGACTATGAAGACATAAACCAAAGGGTGTACCCATCCCAAAGAGGTAATATCCAGCTCTTCGTGATGCAAGCGATATGATTTGATGTGCCCATATCACGCATAAAGAAACTCGAAAGGGATGTAGGATTTCTTCAGGCAAACCAGTTCGTCGTTCTTCTTAAACCCTAGAATTTTAAGAAACCACGTGGGGTGCGATTTTTCTGGTGCCAATAGACCTAGACTATCCCATGGCAACTTGGTGAAGCCCCCTATCTCTTCCAGAAGAGGAGTCATTTCGATATTGCCAAATTAGAAGACAACTCTCTTTTCATCCTAGAACATGGTGGTTGCCTCAATTAGTCCCCTGTTAGGTCGAATATTCAGCAATGACGGCAAGTTACCCATTACTCTTCTCACGTGATTTCTGTCACATGGTTCAAGGTCATTCCACCAGTCAATTAGCATAGGAGGGATATTATAGACCATACCAAACCTGGGGATTTCGTGCTTTATTTTCTGCAAACAAATAAAAGTTAGCCCTTTCCCCCTCTAGATTCGACTATTTATGGAATAACAGTCAACATGTTGTCATGTTTTCTCCAGATAATGCACATAATATGATAGTATCCTTTGGGATCGTGGAAATCCCTTTGGACTTTGGACAAGGTTTATCTAAGAGAATTAATGAGTCAATGACGTCTCAATCCATACAAGGTTTAGCATGATGCATGTACATTTCAAATCAGAGTGGGGTTTCTAGAAGGGTCTAGACTGGTACTCTCAGGTGGATGACTTGAGAGGGAAAGGCACGGGACCGTCGACTGCACCGACGATCGACTAGTCTACCATTAATATGCCTTTCTAATTTAAAAGGGTATTTTTAAGAAAGCGCCGACACTCATCAAGCTCCGCTATGTTGACAATAAGCATGAGTGGAGTATGATGTTGAAAGCAAGGTTTATGAAAAATTAGTAACACGTTGCCAGATATTTGCATAATGAAAGCACGTAAAAACAGTAAAATAATGCAATAGAGATGAACAGGAGAAGGAAAAGATAAAGGAATGACAAAGGAGAGAAGTTAGCATAACTCATGAAAAAGTGCGAGAACGTAATTAAATAAAGCAAATATAGGAGATAGGGACGGGAGACACATGATATAGTAATTTTAAGCAAACAAGGGAAATATAGAAGGGATGTACATCATATAGCAATTTTAAACAAATAAAGGAAATAGGGAGGGGAAGTACATGATGGAAAATAATACGTTAATCAAACATAAGCAAAACTTCATTATGGTAAGAGCCTAAATACATCCCCAGCAGAGTCTTCATGCTGGCACGCCCCATTTTCTCGTAGAAAACGAGTTACGATGTGTGACAACTCTTTTAAATAGGTACTAAAAGAGAAGAGTCGACACATAACGGTTTTAAGGTGTATTAGGGCACCTAATTGCAAATAACTTTGTTTTAACTAGTGCACTCTTCGAGGTCCACAACTGTAGTTCCCGGCCGAATTTATGCTATGTGGGATTATTGAATTATAATTGTCCTATGTGATCATGTAAATTAAAGCAAGAAAGGGAATCTAAATATCCCACTACGATGTAAAACAAGTATAAAGAAGATTTCACATATGAAGGATATAGACTATACATTAATAGATGACCTATACAAGTCCTTGGGATTACAAGGTACAACCTAATTTGTTCTAAGTCCAAATAAACAAAGGTGCAAGTGGAAACACATATGGGAGGGGGTGGGGGTCCTATGTTTTTTAGCCTAATGGATCACCCCGTACAAAATAAATAATAATTCGCAACTCCCTTAAGGTAGGGGTTGCTCATACAATTCAACGGTCATAGACTATGATCTCCTGCTAACCAATTACTATCTTAAAGTTGTGTTCCTAAAGTACTCTAGTTCAATTCTAAACCGCGTCCTATACGTTCATTGCCCGTCCCATGCCTATGGTCCAGGAGGCTTTGGACCTACGACTTGGGTGGTTCTAGACTATACTTAGGGTGCTAAAAATGATAAAACTAGGCACACATTCAAAACAGGTAGGACTGCACATAATTGTAATCAAAGGCTCAAGTTAGCCTCCAAACATAAGCACAAATGCACGCGAAATAGTCATAGATTTCATGCTATCAAGGATCCAGAATAGGTAGTAAAGGGTCATAGGCAGTTTTGGAATCGAATGCATTAAGGTTGTTCAAACCTACATATATGGTTTCTACGTGACTGAATGGTTTAATAAAATCTCGTGGACAATACTACTAGTTAGATTATTAAAGCTGCAGATTAAAATCATTATTAAAGCCTATAGGCATGATCTCTAGGTGATTTGTGCTTAGGTAGTGAAACCATTGAAAACACTAGAATTATTCATCTTTGATCCTAAGCGAGTAGCAATATCCTATAGGCATATTCTCTAAACAATTGGTATTTAAACGTGAGTTCATTTTATTTATCCCTATAGGCATGTTTTTCAGGTGGGCAGTGTGATAAGAACAGCAACAACGGTAGTTTAATTAATCAATTAAGTCCCTATAGACATGGTATCTAGATGAATATCAATGGAAGCAAGTCTTAATTACTTATTGCGATCCTATAGGCATGATATCTAACAACCACATAGTGATTGTACAAGTTGAGCAAATAACCCATGATGTTTAAATCCTATAGGCATGTTGTTTAATAGCATATAGAAGTGAAGCATGTGAACAAGTAAAACAATTAGATTCTTATAGGCAAGTCTTCTAACAGTGTGGGGGAATAGGACATGATAAGCAAGTGAAGCGCTTAGGTTCCTATAGGGATGTTTTCTATCATTATATAGAAACAGAGCATGTCAAACAAGATAGCAAATAAAGCATTTAGACGCTATAGACATGTTTTATACCCTTCATGCAAAGAATAGAATACCCCAGTCCCCCTTTTTACTAATTTTTCCCATCATTCGTTATTAGAGGCCTAATTAATATAATACAAGACCAAATAGAATAGTTACCGACTCCAAATAGAATAGTTGCAGGTCCAATACAAAGTAAAGTAACCCAGTGATGCTTTCCGAGCCTTCACCAGCCTTAAACTTCGCATACTCAATAGGCCCAAATCATAGGCTTACAAGGATAAATAAAGCACACTTGAATCTAGTGCTTAGATCCAACAGCACATATGGCCCAATAGACCAGGACCAAACATGAAGACAATTGTCTTGCTTACCCATTAACTAACAACAAATGATATAAGTAACAGCTCACGCAAACTAATTATTCAAGTAGCTTTAGATATATAGACACATAGACAGAGGATCCTTGGTGTTATAGCCAATGAAGAAACTGGACTTGCTAAAGAAGATATACCAGAGGTAAAGAATCACATGAATGAGAATAGTACAATTTTGACAAACACTCTCAAAGAGATTTCAACGAACAGGGCTTAAAACATACATGGTGCAGGACTGATTCAATGAAAGTTCATACATAGACGATTTAACAGGAGGATCTAAGGTAATACATGTTTGAAACTAGTCCTACAACCAAAAAGAGATCCCTATGATGAAAGTCCAAAGTAAAGCAATCATATAAATGCAGTTCCATGGGTGTGAGAAAGTAATTAGGAAATAGCCAGAGATTCTGCAGGTTGATCACACATGACAAGTTCAGTTTTGCATCCAGGATTGCCCAAAGGCATTAGACTCAAGTAAATTTAACAATAGTAGGTAGGGTTCTATCATGACAATAGAAGTACAGTAAGGTGGGATAATAATACTTTGTTGGGGTTCACAAATGGTATAGAAATATAATTCGTGTTTGTCTAAAACTTTAGACGGTATTGCATGCAAAATTTCACACGATCATGGATTAATTCTAAGAAAATTAGCAATTTGTACATGACTACACCAAATATGATATATAAGGAAGGCATGGTCACAGCTGATTGGTAATCAAACAGGACTTCTTAAAGGCAAGGCAGACTAGTAGGCATAGTCCAAATCAACTTTCAAACATCCACTTAGTTCAAATATGAGAGACTTAACACATTCAAATTCCAGGCAGACATCAATTATCTCAAGCAGGCTTTAAGAAATCTATGGTGATATAGGGACTCATGGAAGATGAAACTATAAAAAATTCAAGATTAATATGAAAGTTAGGTAACACTTAAGAGGGCCATAACCCATTCGAGTGAAATACACATAGTGAGGGCACACTAAATGTGTTGAAGCCTATCAAGCTGATACTAGAGAACATGAAACTACAGAACATCATTAAGACAATAGAATTATAGTAAAGCATACAACAATACAATAATGGGGGTTCACAAATAGCAAAAAAACATAGGTCATGCTTGTCTATAGAAGTTCAAATAATGTTGGCACACAGAAGACACTTACATGAACAAGTAGAGGAGTGACAATTTAGGCTGTAAAGGGTCAAGAACTCTAACTAGTTGCAAAGATAAACGAGCAAAAGAGTGAGAAACTTAGAATCTCAATAGTTCTAATAATTGAGAGAGAATAGTGAGAAAATCAAATCCTAGTGCGTCAGAGTTCACATGAGCTTCAGTGAGCCACGAGCAGCGCTTGCACTAGGGATGTTGATAGAGAAGATTCCGATGGTCTTGGATTTCAGCTGGCCACAATCAAGAGTGCAGAATAGTATAGAAGGTATGGGAGTGAGAGAATAACAGTAGTCAAGGTCTGTTAGGGAAAACAAGAAGGGGGGTATATGAAAAATATCAAAGGACTATTTTGACCTAAATAATATAACAGACGTTAATTATTTATAGAATATAGGTTATTTCTGTAACTTGTGTAGATAAAATAGAAAAATGAAAATGTAATTATGTAAAAACGAGATAAAATGTTATATAAATGCATGTGGGTACAAAATGATAAATTTGGATGATTAAGTCACCCTAAAAACAATTTGAAGGGATAATTGAGAAATTAAATGCAAGAAAATTAATTTTAAAGCCTTAAAAAGATATAAAAAAATATTTATATAACCCCTATAAATTGGGTAATAGTGCAAAATGATATTTAGAAAGTATAAAGAATACTTTATATAATATGAGGGCGAAATTGGGTATCAACAAGAAGTATAAAAGAAACTAGAGTTGTATCGTGCTGCTAGGGAAAACAAACATAGGCTAGACTAGTTAAGGGAAATAAGTTAACATCGAGGGGAATAGATCTGCAATTTATTCCACCTACGATTTATGAAGGCGAAAGATTATATAATTGGATCCTGAAGTCACTGAACAAGGGAACGCAAAATGGAGCTCAACTATAATTATATATGTTATTTGGGTTCTCCTTCAATATAGGCTATAGAGAGATTCCTGGCAACTCAAGGAAAATTTGCAGAGAAGCGACAAATCTACTAACATAATGATGATTACTTTGCGATTCGATTCAAGAACGTGGATGAGAGGAATGAGGCACTATATTCAGGGCTTCATACTATCAATAGTAGACCAATTATAATGAAAGCTTGGACCCTAAATTTTAATTTGTATAAGGAAGTTCTGAGCATTGTTCCCTTGTGCTTCAAGCTATCAAACTTGCCGCTTGATTGCTTGAGAATTAAGTCCCTCAGTAAAGTTGGTAGTGCCCTAGGCAACCCTTTATATGTCGATGACTGTACAACATTTCTTGCCAAAATATCATATGCCAGACTCTTAGTAGAGATGGATGTTACATGGTTGTCAAGAGTGTAAAAATATAGGGTCCTAATGGCAGTATTTTTGAAGAAGAAATGGTCTATGAATGAAAACCCAAATACTGCTCTACCCACCTTCAAGTAGGACATAATTGCAAAGCTGAGACAGTATCAAAACCACCAATGCAACCGGCCAAAAGAAGGAATAATAGGTTCAAGCAAGTATGGAGGAGCAAAAGGAATGCATTAATGGTGAATTAATCAGCAAGTAATGAAGGGTCACAGCAGATAGATATGACTCAAATACAAAAAGGGGCTGAAATTAAGATAGCTCCACTAAATAAGAAGGAAAAAGAAGATGCATGAAAAATAGTGAAAGGCAGATCCGCTACCAAATCCACCAAAGCACCCACACAAGATAAGATTAGCATTGTAATTAGTAATGGATTGAACTCTCTCAATGCCACTTGGAACCAACTAGCAGAATCCTACTCTACTAGTAGCAAAGAAGGAGGGCAATGTAGCTATAAGGGGTATGATGAATTATCAATCTCTCAATTTATTTTGATACTCACCAGGAATATGAGAGGAGTGAATAAGGTATACAAGCAAAAGGAGTTACAAGTAGATATAATGGAGAATAAAATAAGGTTGATAGCTATATTTTACCACATAGTATCAGAAAATAAATAAGCCAAAATCATCCACAAAATAGCCCCCGGATAGAGTTGGATATCTAATTGATGCAGGAACAATAAAAGCAGATTTTGGATACAATGGAATCCTAGGTCTGTGATTTTAATATGATAAATATGGATGTACAATTTATTCATGGACAAGATAGGTTGCATGAGATGAAGCCAGTGTTTGACTTCACTACTATATATGGGCTTCACACAATACAAGAAAGGAGGAATTTATGGATGCAACTGCAGGGACTGGTGAATGTACAACAGGGACCATGGATTGACATAGGGGATATCAATACAATTTTTAACCAGGAAGCATGGAACATCAATGTAAAATTATGAAACAGCGGACTGTAGGGAGTTTCTGATTAATACAGTGCTTATTGAAGTAAGGATCTTTGGAAGGAAATACACATGGACAAACAACCACACTTACAGTAGAATTGACAGGTCCATAGCCCATGCATCCTAGATGAATACTATGCCAACAATAATAGTGCAAATACTGGAGCCACAATTCTCTGAACATTCCCCACTTAGAATCGACTTTGATAAGATAATAGATTGTAAGAGGAAACCTTTTAGGTACTTTCACTATATGGCTGAACACCATCAGTTCTTGACAATGATAGAGAACAATTGGGGTAAACAGACAACATCTACATAAGGTGCATGAGAAAATGGCTACAGAGTATCAAAATACATCTCTGATTGAAGAAGAGAGAGATCTAAGGAACCAGTATGAAAAAATGAGATGAAATTGAGGAGAGCATCCACAAACAAAAAATCCAGAGTGCAATGGCTAAAAGAGGGTGAAACAAACAATACTTACTTTTTCGCAAATATGAAAAACGAATGCTCTCGGAACCACTTTAGAAGACTTAAAACTACTCAAGAGCATATCATACTGTCTGAAGATGAAATAGCATAAGAAGTTATTGGTTTTTTTGTGGAAAACAACAACAAATACTCTACCTGCAATTAATCTCAATGTGGTAAAGAGTGGACCAATTCTGAACGAAAAATAACAAGGAAGATAAATTAATCTAGTTATAAAGGAAGAGATACCAAGCACTAAAGGATATAGAAGATATGAAGGCACTAGGGTATGATGGACTAAATGTTGTCTTTTTCAAGAAAGCATGGCCCGTTATAGGAGAAGAAATTACAGAAGTTGTACTACAATTCTTTCTAACTGCTGATATGTGTAAAGCTATAAATTGCACCTCAGTGACACTTATTCCTAAAGTTAAGAACTCAGAATTAGTTTGGGAATACAAAACTATCTCAAGTAGCACCATTCTATATATTAAAAAGTCCTAACAAAGAGGTTACATGAGATTATGGAGGTATTGGTGGATAACTATACATTTTCCTTTGTACCAGGAATATTCATAATTGATAACATATACTCGGTCATGAGTTAGTTAAAAACTACAACAGAAAAAGAGCTATCACCAAGGTGTATGATGAAATTGGACATGCAGAAAACATTTGATTCACTTGAGTGGGTCTACGTGGAGCAAATCCTGATAGGCTTTCCTTTCCTAACACTTTCATCTAATGTATCATGAGATGTGTGAGAAGTGTATCCCATTCTATATTGTTAAATAGCCAGCCAACACAACCCTATGATGCAAGAAGGGGACTAAGACAAAGGATCCTCTATCCCCTTTCCTATTTATAATAGCTATGGAGTACCTGATAGGAAAATTGAAGTCACTAAGGTAGATACTAGATTTCAATTTCCACCCCAAATGTGACAAAATGAAGATAGTGCAGCTTGGCTTTGCTGATGACTAGCTCCTTTTGTACAAGGTTGTAACTACCCTGCTGATCACTTTGAGCATTTTAGTCTCGTTTCCCCTTTTTGATGCTTTAAATATGTGTAATTATGGTCATGTGACTTGCGATGATGGTAGTTTTGGGTTTTAGTAAGGTTTTGGATTGAATTGGGACACTTAGTCCCTTGGTTGGATGCTTAAGTTATAAGTGTTAGCCGGAGTTTGACTTTTGTATAGACGAATATGGAATGTTGTGTTGATGGTTCCAACATCTTTGTATGGTTATTTTGAACTTAGACATTTGTCAGGATTTGGAATTGGATTTGGAGGTTCCTAGCTCATTTTGGCTTGAATTGGCGAAAGTTGGAAGGTTAATAAGTTTGATGAGAGTTGACTTTGATGGTATTGGGTTCAGATTGTGGTTTCGAGAGTTTAAATAGGTCTGTTATGTCATTTGGGACTTGCATGCAAAGTTTGAGGTCATTCTGAGTTGTTTAGGCATATTCAGCTCAAGTTTTGAATTTGAAAATTTGGATTAGTTCCTTAGCTTGAATTGAGGTGTGATTCGTGGTTTTGATGTTGTTTTGTGTGATTGAGGCCTTGAATAAGTCTGTGTTATGTTTTGGATTGGTTGGTGTGATTGGACGAGGGTCCGGGGGCCTCAGGTATTTGTCATATGGGCTTCAGATCATTTCACCATGTTTTGGATTGCTGGTTTCTGATGTCTATTTTTCTTCATTGTGATAGTCGCATTTGTGGAGGGTAATTTGATGCCAGGTGTGTTTATTCATCTCTTTCGCAGAGGAGAGATCATGCTTGCTGGGCTTGGGGAGGTTGTGGCCTTCCCGATCGCAAGCTGGGTCTCGTGTTTGTGTAGAAGGGGAGGCCTGTTGGGGCATCAGACTTTTAGCCTTCGCGACCATGGATGGAGGACCGCGTAGGCTCAGAGGTGGAGTGCATTGTGTTCGCGAATAGGATCTTGCGTTCACATAGGGCTTTTCTGAGGCAGTGTTAGGTTGCGCTTCGCGATCATGATATTGGTCCTGCGATCGCTGAGGGTATACCTGGACAGACCTTAAGTATTCTATTTTCGAGGGTTTTAGTCATTTTAACATATTTTGAGATATACAGCTAGGATTTGGGCAATTTTGGGGAGATTTTCATGAATTTTATTAGGGTAAGTATTTTTTCACTCGAATTTGTTTATTATTCATAGTTCCAACCTTGAATTTAGCGTAAGATTTATGAATCTAAGTGAAGAAATTAAGGATTTTAGGATAGTAAAAGCTTTTCCAAAGTATAAATTGATTATTTGAGGGCTGATTGGAGGTATGATTTGGATGAAATACATATACTTGGACACGTATCAGAATGAGTGTTCGGAATTTGTGAGTTTTGTCGGATTCCAGGGTGTGGGCTCGGGGTTCACTTTTTGGGTTAACTTTGCATAATTGATTTAAGATCTTAGCTTATCATATGTAATTGTTTCCTATGGCTTTTATTGATGATATTAAGTTATTTTTGCAAGATTCGAGCAGTCCGGATGTTGATTCACGCGGGAAGGGCTTCTTGGAGTACTGATTTAGCTTGCTTAAGATAAGTATCTTACCTAAACTTGGTTGAGGCACTAGTTGTCTGAGTTATTTGTGATAGATACATGCTATAGGTGGCGCACATGTGTTAGGTTGAGCCCATGTGCGTGAACTGGGGTATTATTCATGCTTGGGGTAATGCATAGGCTATTTGTATTGGGTGAGCCCATATGCCTTGAATTGGTTGATAAACTTAATGTTGTGATGTTTCTTATGTTTGGACCCATGTTGTGAGCTATTTGAACCATGTTTGGGGTTAAAAAGAGGTTAATCTCCTTATTAAACTTGATAATTGCAACTTTCATGATGTATTTGCCTGATTTGAGCTATGATAGAACATTTTTCACATGCATATATGTCACTTATGCAAGTCTTGGAGTATGAAATTTGATGTTCGTTGATCATGTACATGTATTCTTGTATATTTTCTCTTTGTGTGATATGGATTGGATAGGTAGCAGGTGACCACACCATGCAGATTGTGATATTGAGCATGTGACTCTAAGGGCAAATTTTGATATTGAGCCTCTGACCACACCAGACCGATTGTGATATTTAGCATGTAACCAAATCGGATTGATTGTGTATTAAGCTTGTGACCACGCTGGACGGATTGTCATTATTAGCACGTGACTATGTCGTGCAGCATGTGGATATGGATCCATTTTCCTATGGCCTCCCTCTCATGTTCCTTCTTGAGTGTGTAGACACGGTTCGAGGAAAGCTTATCAGTGGTTTGGTTTGGTTGTTGGAAATTCTGAGGAAAAGTTGGCTAGTGTTTGACTTGGTTATTTCATTTCATCTTTACTTGTAATTTCCTTGGTTGTTTACCTGATTTATTTGCATATCTTCTTTATATGCTGGATTGTTGGCTGAGCTGAGTACGTTAAGTAATTTTGTGCACCAAGGTGGTTCTTTCTATGATTCATGACTTGATCATATTATTGTTCTGCACTTGCTGGATTTGTGAATTGTACAGGTGATTAGCGAGTATCATTTATAATTCTTACTTCTTTTACTTCGCTGAGGTTAGTTGTGATACTTGCTGAGTACATGGGGTCGGTTGTACTCATACTACACTCTGCACCTAATTGTGCAGATCCAGGTGGTGGACCAAGCCACCAGTAGCTGAGGCTCTTTGCTGAGTTATCTTCGGAGAGACGAGGTAGAGTTGTATCTTGACTACAGCCTAGGCGTCTGATAAGCGGTGATTTTACCGCTTATTTTAGTCAACTTTCTTTAGTTTTTGTACCCTTTAGTCATAAGATGAGGTAATTTATTGTGTGCATTGCTAGATTTTCAGATACAATGAGTCATGAAGAGAATTGAAATCATATGAAGTGGAACTGAGCAAAAATAGTTGAAGAAGTGCAAAATTTCTTCTAGTGTTCTAGTATCTGCGGAACAGTTGCGCATCATATACGGAGAAGAACCATTACACTAAAAATTGCATCTGCGACTATTGCACCTCATATGCGTTAGGGCTTCTCCACTGGAAGTCCGCTTCAGTGAAATCACATTTGCGGTCATTTTCCACTTCTGTGAAATTCAAGTCACCACTCAACATTGCATATGCGAGCAGAATTCCACATCTGCGGAGCTGCACCTGTGATGACTCTTCCGCATGTGCGGTCAATAGGCTTCAGACCTAGCCAGACTTGGTATTTCAATTTTTGTTTATCCTAAATCCATAAATACATGACCTAGCTTATTTAGAAAACATCTTTGGTAGTATTTGGACAAAAATACAAGCTTGGGAGCTAGGGTTCTTGCACACGCACTTGGGATTTGAAGATTTGAAGACTTTGGATGAGTTTTTCTTACCTATTTTTACTCATTTCTTCATTTTCTTGCTTTGTATTGAATATTTAAGTGTGTAGTATTTATTCCAGTACTTGAAATTTGTTTATGGGAATATTCATTGTGATAGTTTGAACTAAATTTCTTGTTATGCTTATGTATTGAATGATTTTCATTAATATTGAAGTGATTTACTTGTTTCTATAATTATTCTTGTTCTTTTATGTTTCCAAACGGATTAGCTAACCCTAGGACTCGCCCATTAACGTTGAATTAATCTTGGAAAGATAATTTAGGGTTGAGAAAGATTAATTAACAAGAACTTGAGGCGTTAACCTTCGTTTAATAGATTCTGCCTGGGGATAGGATTGAACTACTTGTAGCCAAATTCAAGTGCACTTTATCTCTTAATTATTTTAGAGATAATTCAATTAGGAATTCTTGCAATCTTCGGAAGAATATAATATAGAATTATTATCCGAGTCTAATTAACATAAACTCGCTCATATTTATAAAATCGTGAAATACATTAGATCGTTACTTGAGTGTAATTCCTCGTTTATCCATGCTTGTAGCCATTGATCATTGTAATTGCTTTCAAGGTTAGTTTATATTTTTGAATTTAGATCTAATATTTTCTTAAAATACTTTATAGTGTTTGGCTTAGCATAATAAGCGATAATTCTCTTACCTACCTAATCGTCTACATATTGTTCTCTGTGGGATTTGATCCCGACTCATAGTTGCATAAATTATATTGCATGTGACTCTGTCCGGTTAGTCATTGAGGAGTGGATTTGGACGTCATCAAAATTGGCACCGTTGCCAAGGACACAATTTGGCGTTTTTAGACTGTTTGAGAAGTAAGCGTACGTGCTTTGGTTCAAACTAGTGAATATTTGTGTAGTTAATTTTTCTTATCTTTGTTTATTTTCTTGTTTATTTTTCCTAGTTTTTTAAAATGGCATCATTTAATAAAAATTGGTCAGATGGTAGTTGTTCATACTTTAATGACCCTTGTCCTTATTATGGAAGAGCACACTCATGGCAAAATTGTTTAAATTCTCCCGGGGGCGGATTGTGCACACAATCTCAAACCCATAAGTGGAGTATATGTGATAGGTATGATTGTCAAAATGTCCAATTGGGTAATTGTGCTTGTTTGTTCTTCCCTTTTCCGAACCCTCACTGTGATAATTCTACTTTTGGTTTTGATATTTATAGGGATTTGGAAGTGGAATAAAATGAGCATGGGCAAAACGGAGAGTTCAAATGAAGTGCGTACTTGAAGAAGGAAACAAAGAGCAAAAGCCTTAGAGGAGATCTTGGGAAATAATCTCCAAAATGGTTTGGAGCTTGAATCAAGAATTGAACATTCGCCAACCGACTCCATGCTTGTTGGTGATGCCAAGAAAAGAATTCAATTAGAGTCAACTAATGTAGTTGAAAATATAGTTGAAGTTGACTCTAGTTCAGGGGAACAAGAGGATGTCATGATCCGGGCAAACTTTCAACTTGGAGGCTTGATGTCCCATTCCCAACATTTTTGACATTAAAGTTGTGTGATGATATAGGAATTGAGCCACATAAATCGATGAGTAATTGCGAAGAGTAAATACAAGGTCCTTACATTTTGAGAGTTCAAGGCGCAAGACGACAAAATGACATTCCTCGCATGAAATCCAAGACATGCAAAATGAAGAAATTAAAATGTTTGGCTTGATTATCTACTTAACACCCTCACCCCCCCCCCCC
>MCJB01035097.1:36922-96819 GCA_002018475.1 Nicotiana obtusifolia | reverse complement strand
GGGGGGGACGTTCTGGTTACACTCACACAAAACAGATGGGGGAGGGAAAAGATATTAAGAGATTTGGATAACAAACTTATTGGAAAGAGTCCGTGATTTTTTGCATATAAAAAAGGGTCAGACTTTTCATTCAAGGAGATTTTGGATGACTCAAAAACACATACAAAATTCATTCTCATCTTGAACAGATACACAGTTTTACACACACACACATATATGCATATATTCTCGTAAATTCTGGGATTCGAAGATATAACTACAGTTTCGTCTTGTGCGTTTTCTGGTAATCAAAGTAGATTGATTGGGAAGCGGCTGTTTGCTAGTTGCTGTTGCAGTTAAGCAGATAGGATTTGTTTTCAGCTCTATAGGTATGCTCGAACACCTATGAAGTTTCAAATCAATATTACAAACAAAATGATTCGCTTACTGCTCAAATCTGTGTAATCGACATGTTTGTTCTTTGTTGCTGTTTTTCTGCTAGTAGCCTTTACTTGATTGCTGTTACTGCCTTTTTCAGTTTATTTTATTCATTTGTTGATTCTCTTATGTTTAGTCTGTTAATTGGTAGATCTAAACTTAGTTGATTTCATAATAATTTGGTTATGTTTGTTTGATATTTTAGATGATGAAAGTCAGAATTCTGTGTTCTAGTTCCTACTCGTTTAATTTTGCTGATTATAGTTGAGGCATTCATGTTCAAAAAAAAATACATTTGGGCTTCAAAGTTGGCAAGCCCAGGCCTCAACTGCTCTGCCTGTTAGCCTGTTGAGTGTTTTCAAATGTCTTCAAATGTTTAACTGAACTCGATTAGCAGCATCTTTATTCAAACTTTAATCAATTAGCAGTTCCTTTAAGACTCTGCTTCTTATATTGTTTCTGTCTCACTATCAGTCCAGCCTTCTGGCTAGTTATAGTTTGGTTAAAACTTGGTTGAAATCATTGGTAAAGTGATCCAGTAGCTACTGATAGTCAATGGTGTTACTGAAACATGCTAAGGGTGGTAATTTTTTTTGCTTTTGATCATTCTAATTTGAAATTTGAAAAGGAAACAGGGAAAATCATTGAGTCTGATACTAATGTATTCTGCTGGAATTGGGATAACTATGTTGGTAATTCAGAGATTAAGCTAGGACGATTTATAATTGTTTAATTTATTAGTTTTATGTTTATTCATTAATCTGCTCGAAATAGTGGAGAAATTTGTAATAAATTTTTATTTCCTGCAATTGTATGAGCTGTATTTAATCTGGTACAGTTTGTGTAAAGGAATGTATGCTGAATTATATTTCTTTTGTGAGGCTTGGGCTGTATTTGTAGCCCAATTCTAGAAGCACAACTTTGCTTAAGGCTGGTATTGGGCCTATCCCTGATTTGGCCCATTTCAGCAACGTTTAAGTCTAAAATTGACGTTTGTTTTGCCTAAAACCTGTTCCATTTGAGATTAGGATATTTTTGAGATTCAAAACATGGCTGTTGTGCTAGAAATAGTGTTAAGTTCGAAGCATGAATACTTCTGAAATCTGCACACTATTCTTCTGGATTTAGAACTAAAAATTCAAAGTGTGACTATTTTCTAGAATTGGTGTAAAAATCCACATGTGGCTGTTTCCTGGAATCAATGTGTAGTTGTTTTAGGAAATTAGTGGCCATGTCTGTAATTGGACTTATGCTGAGTAGCCTGTTTTGGGCTTGAAAATTAAAACACCTAGAGCCCAAATGGACCAACTGTCTAATTTAGAAATCAACTAAGCCTATTGTTATTCACATACGCGGGCCTCTAGCAACTTTAAAACAGGCAGACATAGTGTTTTTAACAGTTTAGGTTCAAAATGCTTTTAATAGAGGCGAGCCATGTAATTAATGACGATCACCGATGGCCCTCTTAATAGCTAAAAAATAAAAATAAGAAGAATAAAGCCTTAAACGCTTCAAACCTTCGTAGCTTGCTTTTAGGCGCGATTAACAACACTGTGACTATGGGTACGGTTCCCGTGACATAGTAACAACGCCAATTTCGAGGGTGCCTTTTAGGTGACTCGATTTCAATAAAACTCAAATAATAAAACTATCAAATAAATTTGAGGCATGCATGCCAAATGAAATTTCAAAATACATGGCCCTCATTAATTAATATTAAAATCCTTAGAAAATCGAGGTGTGCTATTCAGTGAATTTCATGGCCCTCGAAAAGCTAAAATGCGTAGTTGCTTTAGGCGCGTTATTTTAATAACTCAATTTCCTAAACTCGGGTGCGCATTTATGTGATCCAAATCCATATCTCAATGTTTAATTAAAATGTGTTACGGATTATGGGTGCATTTATGTGACGTGGTTCGTGATATATTTTAAATAACGTTACAATCCTATAACAATTATACAAAAGCGATTAAAGGCAAAATATACCATAGGCGGGAAACATGTGTAAAATCAGATAATAAGCCGACTATAACAATTGAGCGACCATGCTAGAACCACGGAATCCGAGGATGCCTAACACCTTCCCTCAGATTAACAGAATTCCTTACTTAGAATTTCTGGTTCGCAGATGTGAGACCCCATGTTAAGTTTTGGAGCCAAGCAAGTTGCAAAATAAAGGTCGGCGAAAGTTGTCATAAATTTCTCTAATAAATTTTCTAAACATTAGGTCAAATGTATTAGACCATTTCTCCCAATATATAGATATTTATGGGACCCACGACCTACCAAATCGAAGGTCTACGCGTCTAGTTTGCAACCAAACAAACCTCATATCAAACCAACATCGGAGTAAAAAGTTATAATCATTTTACTGCAGACTATCCAGGCTGAAACCGGGTCGCGAACCGGGTCGGGTCAAGCAAGTTGTATAAGTCGGCAACTTAGACTTTTTACACCTAAAAACAGTTCACTTTCGTTCTAAAACAGTAAGCAACCTTAAGAGAAGGGTCCATGATGTCCTTGAGCAATTAAGGTGCGTTTTTAACGATTTCTACCATTAAAATTTATCCCCGTGCCTAGAAACGTAATCTCTACGCTTTACAATCGTTTCCCCCTTCTATTAGCTATGTTTGGAGCTATTCTTAGAAGATAGGAATTTGATATCCTTGCTGGTTTTTCAGGTTTTATGCTTGTTTTTGCAAGGTAATCATCTTGGAACTCTTTTATGATCGTTTTTACAAAGTTCTACGGACGTTTCGTCGAGTTAGGGTTATATGGCAAAGCTGCCGATTTAAACTAAATTATGAACTGTTTATAGGTGCGTATTAGCTGCATATATATAGTGTTTGCAAAGATTAGGACGTAAGGAACAATTTCTGTGAAGGAACTACAAGCATTCTGACGTTCGTTGGAAAGGTATGTTAAGGCTAAGCTCCGTCCTTCTTTTTAGCACGAATTCTGGGAAATTCCTTAGACATCAAATGTGGTATTTTACTATTTTATTGTTAGAAAGACCTTCTTTGAAAGGCATTGGGATTGTAGCTGGAGTATTTTGATGATGCTATTAGGCTGATATTCCACTCATTCGGTTAAATAGGGTTTTCGACATCTATATATGTCATTTTGTCGGCTTTCTTTACTGTATGTCTAGATATATGAATTCTTATTCATCTTTGGGTTGTTTGACTAAATAAAAAAAGATCTAAAAGTCGGGTTAAGTTTTCAAGCTTATTCAAAAGAAAGAAAGCATACAAGGTTCCACGAAACAATTGCATGCGATACAAATGTGATTATGAGATCATGAGAATAAGAGTACATATGAGCCAAGATTGGCTAAGTTCTTGTTATGTCCTACTATGTGCATACAAAGTTCATATCATACATAGCATATTATGCATGGACTCCGAGCTATAATCGGAGGTAAGGGGCCTATTTGCCCGAAAAGCTATATATATTGTACAGAATGCCACATGTTGGCAATATGATACCGGTCAGCTACCGGAAAAGACCGCCATTGCTTGCATTTGGTTGGGTATGTCATGCATTTGCATTACTATATATGTATTCACGACATACGATTACACGAACATACCATGCATATTTGATTACTATGAAGTAGGATGTCGGCCATGGAGGCTATCAGAGTTTCAGTGTCAATTGGTATCCCAGTTGCTTTGTTTATATCAGCTATTTATGACTCTACTGCCTGCCTTACATACCAGTACATTTTTATTCGTACTAATGTCCCGTTGCCTGGGGATACTACATTTTTGTTTCGTGCATGCAGGTCTAGATAGGGACTCTGATCGACCCCTCCGCTAGGAGTTCAAAGTTCAGCTGTGAGTCGGTAACCTCCACCTCTTCCTGGAGCGTACCTAGAATGGTTACTTTTGTTGTACAGTTTGGGTATAGTCGGGGCCTTGTCTCGACAGTGCTTGTGACACTCTTAGAGGCTATTATGGACACAGTATTCTGGGTTTCTTTCTTTCTTTTTTTGTGTGTAGCTTTCGGTTTCTAGCCCATAGGCTTGGCATGTATATATATGTGTGTAGGCATGTATGTCTCCAATCGCGGCCTCGTCGGCCAGCTAGTACTTTATTGTTATATGGCTTATTGTTATGCAGGTCATGACCTTAGTGGTCCAGACTTAGCATTTCAGAGGTTGTGCTGCCCGATCTGTTGGGCCCTCAGTTTAGTTAGCTAGTATGTTTAGTGGCTAACTCGATTGAATATAGTATCGAGTGCCAGTCGCGCCTCCCCTAGTTTGGGGCGTGACAACAGACTTCATTAAGAAAGTCAAAATTTTCCTCGATTTGGGATAAGATTAAACCGGTGACTTGGGACACCAATCTAAAATTCCAAGTGGCGACTCTGAAAATTAATTAAATGATCCCATTTCGAATAATATCACTTTAATTAGAAAAACTCTTTTATATACTGCTCGGGGGTATACGAAAAAGAGGTGTGACAGCTCTAGCGACTCTGCTGGGGAGCGAACCCAGAATCTCTAGTTCAGGGTTCAAGAATTCGAGCTTGGAATAATTGTTATGTTTGGCTTTATTATTATCTGATTTTATTACATGTTGAGCCTAATGTGCTAAATGCTGCTTTTACCGCTTTGATATTATTTGAACTGTATATAAAAATTATTGCGAACCCTTCTCTTCTCATCTTCGGGGATGTGCACGCTGGCCGTGACTCCCTATTCTGTTAGTGTCCTACCTTAAATAAGAAAGAGGCCGGACAAGTTACAAAGCCGGGTGACCTTTTGGTGCCCTGTACGTAGCCCGCTCTTCGGCTCGAGTTGTCCGCTCGGGTACACCAGTTTAGAACAAGTACCCTTTGAACTTAGAATAACATAACCTCATGCCAGATCCCTAGTAGGAATGTTTATTTGCATCATATGCATTTGACTTAGGGGACTCAACACAGGGGTTGGGTTCGTCTAGGACGTGTGACCCCGGAATCAAAAGACCATCTGGATGCATAATTTACGTGCTACTTGTGAATTATTTTACCTCGGTTCGCGTGTTGACCGGCTTTTAAAATAAAATCGAAAAAAATGAAATGATGAAGTTGAGGTATTAGAAAATTGAAAGTCGCTTACACATTTCTCCCCAACAAAAAAAAAAAAAAGAACCTGGTGTCCAAACTAAGCCGAAACTCTGTCGAAATTTTCGAAAACGAAAAAGAAAAAAATAGTTTTTTTTTACTTTTTCTAAGATTCATAACATAAAAAAAAAACAAAAACAAAAAAAAATTCAAAAAAATATTTTGCTTCTAAATTAATAAAAAAACTTCAAAAAAAAAAAATCTGGAAATCCCCTCTCTTCTTTTTATGTACTTTATTTTAGGAAGGTTCAAAAATGAAAATGAAAGTGGTTAGGTAACGTCGTCTTTGCATAAATAGCCCAAATATCTCCGAAAGGACGCCGGAAGGCTGTTTTTGCAAAAACGACCACCTATTTCATTTTTGGCTATTTAGCAAGCACAACCCTAAAATCTTCCCTTTTGAAGTTGCTGAAGGGCCGTATTTGCAAAAGTAGCCATTTATTTAAAATATGTACAAGATTGACTCTTTTCGGAAAATTCGCTGGTTTTAAAATCAATCGCCTTAATTTAAATTTGCAGAACGAGCACAAATCAAGATAATCAATGGAGATACTGACCAAAATTCCTTTGGAGCTGCACCTGTGGTGGACAGATTTGGGTGAATCTGAGCAGAGTATGGTTAAACGGTATTTGGATGGTCTTCCCGACTTGCTGACAATCAGGCCCAGGGTAGATCTTATAAAGGCTTTGATCACATTCTGGGACCCAGCACATAATGTTTTTTATTTCTCAGACTTCGAGCTTACCCCAACCTTGGAGGAAATAACAGGGTATATCGGTAAAAATGAGACTCCGTTGAGGCATGGGTATTTGGTCGCTCCAAGAGCTGTCACTCCCCATAAATTCCTAGAAATGTTGAAAATAAGTAGGGGGGTCCAAAACTCGGATCTGGCAGGCGGTTTTTCTACTTTGCAATTCATCTATCAGCGGTACGGTCATGTAGGGGGCTTTAACAATCCGGAAAGCAAAACCTGTAGTAAAGGAAACCGATTGAAATGGGAAGAACACAGGTGTTTCGCTTTCATGGTAGCATTTCTGGGTCTCCTGGTGTTCCCCAGAAAAGACGGACACATTGATATCCGGATAGCTGGGGTTATCAGCACCTTGCTCACTCAGTCCAAGAGTATCCTTGCGTCCATGATAGAATTCGAGATCTTTCGAGCTCTCATAGTCTGTAAGGCCGGAGGAAATTTCTTTGAAGGGTGCAACCTTTTGTTGAAAATATGGATGGTTGAGCATTTGTGTCGGCATCCTCGATACATAAGGTACGCATCAACGCAAAAAGAGTTGCATAGCGGAATACTATGCAAGGGTTGAAGGTTTTAGCATGCCTGAAGGGGTAGCAGAGTGGATAGCCCATTTCCGCTCCATTACTGCAGAGCAAATGGAATGGACGCTCGGCTGTTTTCCTATCGACGAAATCCTATATATGTCAGCTACTGGGCCTCATTTTCTCCTAATGGGTCTTAAAAGCATCCAACCCTATGCACCTTATCGGGTCTTGAGACAATTGGGGAGGTGCCAAATGGTGCCCAAAGATGAAGACCTCATCCGTCATGCAATTGAGATTAGTGCTGATGGACAGTTCCCTGAAAAGGTGGTTCGTCGGATTTGGAACGAATGCCAATACCTGCCGGCAAACACTTGTGTGCGGGACATGTCCCGAGGTGAAGTCTCCCCTGGTTATCTTGCTTGGTATAAGAAAGAAATTGAGTTCGGACGACCGGCCAAAAGACCCCACCTTCAAGAATTCATGGAAGAGTCACAAGCACAATGGGACTGGTTGGCCAAAGAAAATGAATATAGGGCCACCATAAGCAAACTAGAAAAGCAAGTCAGGGATCTTCATTTCGAGAATGGTTTGCAAGCTGCTGCAGATGAGGGTGAAAAGAAAAAGCTGGTCCAAGAAAATGAAACCCTCAAGACTCAAATTCATCAGATGAAAATATCTGCCAGAAATCAGGAAAGAAGCCAGGCGGATGGGAAGCTTATCAGTGGTTTGAGGAAGAAAGTGCTGGAATGTCAAGACCATCTAGAAAAATCCGAGGCAAATCAGGCAAAAATTAGAAAACAATTGGCAGAAAACGCCGAAGGGCGTGCACAATTTGTTCGGCAAATAAAAAGAAGATATGAAGGGACAATCGCCGATTTGAAAAGAAATATAACTAGCCTTGAAAATGAAGCAGAGAAACAGGCCCGGAACTTTAAAACAGACAGGGAGCACTGCTATGATCTGATGGCCGAAATGGAACATGATTTGCAACAGCTACAGAGTCAAAGCCGTCATGACATTCAGGTGCTAAAGGCCCAAGATCAACAAATAGGGCGCCTGCTTCAAGAGAAGGGTATTATCCGAGAAAAGGTCAGGGCCATTGCCGAATATATTGTCGCAAAATGCCAAGCATGCAAAGATATGACCCAAACCACTTTCTTTGTCGCGGTGATGATATTTGTCCGCCAGATAATGAGTGATTTGGAGCAACTCCAAGGGAATCTTGCACAGAGGCCCGTGGCAAGACCGAACGATGTCTCACGGGCCCCAGGAACTGAAGCCTTAATGTATTCCTGATTTTACAATCTGTGTTTCATTTTATTTATTTCAAGGATTGTTTCAAGTTTGTTGTAGTTTTTTTTTTTTTTTAAGAATTGAGTTTGTAATAGAAGTATTTTATTAATGGAAATCGAAAATTTACTAAAATTGTTTCTTTACTTCTACATTTATTTCTCCAGAATTACGCAATCCCCATTATTATTTTTAAAAAATTGAAAAATGATTGATGAAAGAGGGGAAAGAGAGCAAGAATGGAATGAAAAAGAAAAGAGTGAAAATCGAGAGGTGAAAAAGAAAAGAAAAAAAAAAGAAAAAAAAAGAATTTTTAAGGGAAGTAGGCAAAGTCGGGATGAAACTTGCAACCGTTGTGAAACATATAGGAACACATTTAACTGCTTAGGTGCATCATACCCCAACGTGCGATTACCTATCTGTTATTTGCCCTGAACTAACCGGTTTGCTGTTAAGTATAGGTTTTGCTATATCGGTGATTGGTTTTGTGGTAACCTGGCATCTCATCCATATTTCACAAGATCAAAGGGAAGTGTTGAAATGGCTTCTGAGATAATCTTGTCAACCATTCCTATCACAGAGGAAAATCCAATCTCGGGCATCCTGGTTCCAGAATCGGCAGCTGCCGAAGAAAACAGATTATTGCATCTCCGCATGATGGAAATGTGGGACGCCTGGATGAACAGAAAAGAACCACCAAGTGCAATTCCCGAATTTTCTGAACTTTTTCCTAGGGCCAGCGGGACTACTAACATCCCAATAAGCTACCCATTGGGATACCCCACCATCAACGCCAATTTTATGGGAACACCCTTCGAAGATCGCCCCCAGGCATCAAATTCTGGTGCAGCGCCCAACATATTTACTGCACCGCCTTGTTCGGCCACAACACAACCTGCCTTGCCTCGGCTAAGTTTTAATCCTTCCCCTTTTACATATCAAGCGCAACCTTTTTCGATGGAATCGGCTCAGTTTGCCACAACGGCTTATCCTCAATTGCCAAGATACGAGTTTGCATTAGGGTAGGAGACAAGCGTAAAGACTCATGAGCAGGACGAGATAGCTAGAAAGATGAGAAGTCTTGAGCAAAGTCTTAAGAACATACAAGGTCTAAGCGGACAGAAAAGTGTATCATATGCAGACTTGTGTATGTTTCCTCATGTGCATCTGCCGGTAGGCTTCAAAACCCCGAAGTTTGAGAAATACGATGGGCACGGGGATCCTATCGCTCATCTCAAAAGGTACTGCAATCAGCTGAGAGGAGCGGGCGGAAAAGAAGAGCTTCTCATGGCTTATTTTGGGGAAAGCTTAGTCGGTATCACTTCCGAGTGGTACATGGATAAGGAAATATCCTGTTGGCACACTTGGGATGATTTGGCAAGAGATTTCGTCCGGCAGTTGCAGTACAATATTGATATTGCTTCGGACAGGAATTCCCTAGCAAACTTGAAGAAGAAAGCCATTGAAAATTTCAGGGAGTACGCCGTCAAATGGCGTGAGCAGGCATCGAGAGTGAAACCTTCCATGGACGAAGTTGAAATGGTCACGGTTTTCCTTCAGGCTCAAGAGGTTGACTATTATCAGAATATGATGTCCGCGATGGGAAAGCCATTCGCTGAAGCCATAAAAATCGGTGAAATGGTCGAGAACGGGCTAAAAACAGGACGGATTTTAAGTCAATCTGCGATCAGAGCCACCTCCCAAGCCATTTAAGGTGGGTCTAGAGGGTTAGCCAACAGAAAAAATAAAGAAGAATCGTCAATGGCTGCTTCAAGTACAAGAAAGCCTCGGCCACCCAAACCTCTTTTCCCTGGAAGGGCCCCACAGCACTACTACCCCCACCAGGACATAGCTTATGCTCATCCACCATATGCAGTCATGAATGCCCAGCCATATGGCAGGCCCCAACAACCATTTATTCATAACAGATCTCCCCCTCCTAGAAATCAGCCTCCATACCAAACCTACTATAATCCCCGACCCCAACAAAATAACTTTCGTGCCCGAGAGCCACCGAGGAAAAACTTCACACCCATTGGTGAGTCATATTCAAGCTTGTTCCCGAAATTGGTTCAAATGGGTCTGCTTCAGCCTGTTCCCCCGAATAGGCAAAACCCAGAGTCACCCTCCTACCAACAGGGCACTCGATGTGCATACCACTCCGGGGCCAAAGGGCATGATACGGAGAATTGCTGAACATTGAAAAGAGCAGTGGAAGATTTAATCGAACAAGAAAGAATAGTGCTAAGGGATGAGGACATCCCAATGTAACCAATAATCCACTACCGACTCACAACAACGGGCCGGTTATTGGAATGATATGTGAGGACAAGGAGTTCGACCCAGCTTTGAAGGCTATCATCGCCATAGCCGACATAGAAACAAAACCAAAAGCTGTCCTAAAACAGGACAGAATAGAAAAGAAGAACAAATGTGTTCCTCAGAAGGCGGAAGAGAAGAGAAGGGTTGAAACTGGGTCATTGCCATCCAAAGATGCTGTTCTTTATATCCCCCGGGGGCACAAGAAAGAACAAAAGCCATTAAGCCCTCCCAAGAGATTTGAGTTAAAAAAACAAAAAACTCAAATGTATGTGCAAAAGGGAACCTATGTGGTTCGGAGACCAGTATGTCCACCAAGGCTGAATGAGCCCGTGGTCATCGGTCGCGCGCCACAAAGGCCCATGACGGATTTCAGTACTGTACCATGGAATTAAAGCAAGACGGTAGTGACATACAAGGGTAAAGAAATCTCGTGGGAAATCCAGGCAGACAAACCGGCCGAAAGATATCTCAATTTAAGGGAAGTAAACAGTGCTACCAAGAAACGCTTCCCATCCAAGAAACCGGTAAGTCATGAAGAGGCAGAGACATTCTTCCAAAAGATGAAAACGGCGGATTACGAAGTAATCGACCAACTTCGGCAGTCCCCTGATCAAGTTTCTCTTCTGTCTCTGTTAATGAGCTCAACTGAGCATCAGAGGGTTTTGCTCAAAACCCTCAATGAAGCCTATGTGCCTGTTGAAACTACAGTAGAGCAGCTGGAAAGGATGGCAGAAAGGTTTTTTGCAACCCATCAAGTTTCCTTCGGCAAAAATGATCTGCCCCCGGAAGGGGCTGCCCACAACAAAGCCCTTCATCTAACAGTCAAATGTGAAGGGTACTATGTGAAAAGAGTCATGATAAATGGAGGCTCTGGGGTAGATATTTGCCCGCTTTCAACCCTGCAGCGCATGGAAATCTGCACAAAGAAAATTAGGAATAATGATGTGTGTGTACGCGCTTTCGATGGTTTAAACAGGGATACTATTGGAGAAATCGACTTGATTTTGACTATTGGACCGATCGATTTCGAAATAACCTTTCAGGTTCTGGATATGGACACCTCCTACAATTTTCTTTTAGGACGACCATGGATCCATGCAGCAGGAGCCGTGCCCTCCACTTTCCACCAAATGGTTAAATTTGAATATGAAAACCAGGAGATCGTGGTTCACAGAGAGGATGAACAGTCAATCTATCAGGATCCATCGGTCCCATGCCTTGAAGCAAAGGAGGGAAGCGAGTATATAATTATCAAGCTTTCGAAATCATGGTTGCAGACCAGTATGAGGAAGGAAACCCTTGCCCTCAACCCTTTTTGTCAAATGCATTAATAATGGTGGCCAAAGAAATGATCGGACATGGCTACTAACCTAGAAAAGGGCTCGGGAGATCACTGCAGGGAACAACTGAGCCTATCACCTCGACTGCTAGCGAGGGATTCTTTGGGTTAGGTTTCTGGACCACGCCAGCTGATTTCAAATGGACAAAGAAGAGGAAAAATGATGGTTGGGTCTTGACTAAGCCAATCCCGCCTCTATACAAAACGTTCGTCAAGCCTAAGTACGGTGACGAAGAGGAAGATGAAGCCTTCACGGCTGAAGAAATTGAGGAAATCTGTGGGGCCATGAAACAGATGTTGTATGACACCCACATGGTTCAGCGAGGGGAAGGCTCAAGCACCGCTGAGGTGCTGTACATGGGACCCGACGCCAAGTTGCAAAATTGGAAGGCTACGCCCTTCCCAATCAGGCGGAGGTCCCAGTAGACTTGTCTTGCCACCTTTTCTGCATCACGTGTTATTCCAGGGTGTAACTCGGATGTTTCGTTTTGTTTTAGTTTCTCGTCTTTTTAATTCTAAATGTAAATCCTTTTATCTTAAAATTCAATGAAATAAAATCAATATTTCATCATTCATCTCTTCTGATTCTGTTATTTTATTTTTCTTTCTTCTTTTGCAGTTCTAATAATGCGACTTTAAATAATATGTCATGCTTGCGGACTTCATGCCCAGATCCAAACGCGCTGTCTAATTGTGATGTATGAATCAAGAACTTGAATATAATGAAGAAGAGGCTTTTAAGGAAATAAATCAAGAATTGGAACAATTCGAGAATAAACCTAAGCCAAACTTAAATGACACCGAGCTGGTTAATTTGGGTAGTTCTGAAGAAATCCGGGAAACCAAGATAAGCATTCACACGGATAAAAAAACTCTAGATGCATTAATCCAACTCTTGTTTGAGTTCAAAGATGTGTTTGCTTGGTCATACGATGACATGCCAGGGCTCAGTGTTGATATAGTGGTTCATAAATTGCCGACATACCCCGATTATCCCCCTGTTCAGCAAAAGCAAAGAAAGTTCAAAATCGATATCAGTGACAAGATCAAAGAAGAGATCACAAAGCAGCTGAAAGCAGGAGTGATCCGGGTAGTTCAATACACCACGTGGCTAGCCAATGTAGTCCCAGTGCCAAAGAAAGATGGAAAAACCCGTGTGTGTGTGGACTACAGAGATTTGAATAAAGCAAGTCCCAAGGACAACTTCCCTTTGCCAAACATCCATATCCTGGTTGATAATTGTGCCAAACATGAGATACAATCCTTTGTGGATAGTTATGCAGGATATCACCAGGTGTTGATGGACCAAGAAGATGCTGAAAAGACAACATTCACCACACCTTGGGGCACATACTGTTACTGGGTCATGCCATTCGGCTTGAAGAACGCCGGAGAAACCTACATGAGGTCCATGACTACCATTTCCACGACATGATGCACTAAGAGATAGAAGTGTACGTGGATGATGTGATCATAAAATCTAAAACTAAGGAGGATCATGTACGATATCTGAGAAAATTCTTCGAGCGGCTGCGCAAGTACGATTTGAAGCTGAATCCAGCCAAATGTGCATTCGGAGTCCCATCTGGCAAGCTCTTGGGTTTCATAGTCAGTCGAAGAGGCATTGAGCTAGACCCAACCAAGATAAAGTTTATTCGGGATCTACCTCCCCCAAAAACCAAGAAAGACGTCATGAGTTTGTTGGGAAGATTGAACTATATCAGCCGGTTCATTGCTCAGTTGACATCTACATGTGAACCCATATTCCGGTTGTTAAAGAAAGATGCGGCCATTAAATGGACAGACGAATGCCAAGAAGCTTTTGATAAAATCAAATCATATCTGTCGAATCCGCCAGTGTTGGTCCCACCTGAACCAGGGACACCTCTGTTCTTGTACCTGACAGTCCTGGAGAATTCTTTTGGCTGTGTCCTTGGGCAACAGGATGTGACCGGAAGGAAAGAACAGGCCATTTACTATCTGAGCAAAAATTCACCAGCTATGAAGCCAAGTATACTCTGCTGGAAAGAACTTGCTGCGCTTTAACTTGGGTCGCTCAGAAACTGAGGCATTACTTGCAAGCATACACCACATACCTTATAACCAGGTTGGATCCGCTAAAGTACAAATTCCAGAAGCCGATGCCCACTTGGAGGTTAACAAAGTGGCAGATCCTGCTCACAGAATTTGACATAGTCTATGTCACCCGCACGGCATTGAAAGCCCAGGCATTAGCAGACCACCTGGCTGAAAACCCGGTTGACGATGAATATCAACCTTTGAACACTTACTTCCCGGATGAGGAAGTAAATTCAATTGAGGTTATATCCGAAGACACCAACACCTGGAAAATGTTCTTCGATGGAGCGGTAAACGCAAAAGGTGTTGGGATTGGGGCAATCTTGATCTCACCTGATGGTCAGCATTATCCGGCCACAGCCAGGCTTCGATTTTTCTGCACAAACAACACGGCCGAGTATGAAGCTTACATTATGGGTATGAATATGGCGATCGCCCAAGATGTTAAAAATTGTTAATCATGGGAGACTCGGATTTGATTATCCGAAAAGCCCAAGGAGAATGGGAGACCCGAGACGTCAAGCTTATTCCATATAGACAACATGTGGAAGATCTGAGCAGACGATTCGAATCAATAGAGTTCAGATACATCCCACGTTGTCACAACGAATTAGCTGATGCACTGGCTACTTTGGCCTCGATACTGCCATACCCAGGCAATACCCACATTGATCCTCTGGAGATATAGATCCGCGAAATGCATGGTTATTGTAACACGGTTGAAGTAGAAACTAGTGTTCAACCATGGTATCATGACATTAAGAGGTTTCTGAAAACTAAAGAATACCCGGATCAAGCCAGCGGAGACCAAAAGAGAACCATCAGACGACAAGCAGGTGGTTTCTTTTTAAGAGGTGATATCCTATACAAAAGGACCCCGGATCTCAATCTGTTAAGATGCGTTGATGCCGAAGAGGCTAGAAAAATCATGCATGAAGTGCACGCAGGAGTGTGCGGACCCCATATGAACGGGTATGTCTTGGCAAAGAAAATCCTCCGAGCAGGTTATTACTGGATGACCAGGGAAAAAGACTGCTTCAGCTTTGTTCGGAAATGCCATCAGTGTCAGGTACACGGTGATTCGATTCATGCACCTCCCATAGAACTACATCCCATGTCATCACCTTGGCCATTTGTTGCTTGGGGCATGGACATCGTTGGGCCGATCGAGCCAAAAGCCTCAAACGGGCACAGATTCATATTACTTGCCATCGACTACTTCACGAAATGGGTTGAAGCAATCACCCTCAAATTTGTTACTAAGAAAGCTGTGGTGAATTTCGTGTATTCCAATCTTATATGCCGCTTTGGTATCCCTGCAACCATCATCACAGATAATGCGGCAAATCTGAATAGTCATTTGATGAGCGAAATATGCGAACAATTCAAAATAACGCATAGGAACTCTACTCCCTATCGGCCCAAAGCCAATGGTGACGTAGAAGCAGCGAATAAGAACATCAAAAAGATTTTGACGAAAATGATTCAAAGTTCCAGGAAATGGCATGAAAACTTGCCGTTCGCATTATTGGGGTACCGCACAATTGTGCGTACATCAATCGGAGCAACCCCATATCTTTTGGTATACGGCACTGAAGCCGTGATACTTGCAGAAGTTGAAATTCCTTCCCTTCGGATCATTGTTGAAGCTGAAATTGAAGATAGTGTGGGTCAAAACCCGCCTGGAACAGCTAACCCTGATTGATGAAAAACGAATGGCCGCAGTTTGCCACGGGCAGTTATACCAGCAAAGAATGGCTCGTGCTTACAACAAGAAAGTACATTCCAGAAAGTTTGAAGTGGGGCAACTTGCTTTAAGACGAATTCTTCCCCATCATCAGGAAGCAAAAGGAAAGTTCGCCCTTAATTGGAAAGGCCCGTATATCATCAGAAAGATATTGCCGAGAGAAGCACTGTACTTGGGAGACATTGAAGGAAATGATCCCAAAACAGCAGTAAACACAGAGGCCGTCAAAAGGTACTGCGTGTAATCTTTCCGATTGAGATGATGAAGGCTTTCATTCTCGCTACCCCAAACAATCCAATCCTTTGCTAACCCTTCGAGCCACTTATTCTTCTTTGATTATCCTCTTTGGAACTCGAAAGCGTCACTGCAAAGTTTAGTTGAAAAAAAAAAGAAAAAGAAAAGAAAAAGAAAAAAAAATCCAAAACCAACATAGCCTGAACTACGTCTGACTTGATTCCGAAAGGATACGTAGGCAGCCTCTCCCTGAGGTTCAGTCACACTAAAATAAAAATCCAAATTTCCCCAAAAATGAAATCGGGGCAGATGTTATAACGGTTTGGCGATGTTTGCCTGAAATGTTCCAAAGTTGTAATTCAATCAAACTCTCTTTTACCAAATCCTATTCAAGTCCTTCAGATCAATCGGTGAAAGGTTTCCAAGTCAGGGAATGCATTCAAAATGAGAGAAATAAAATGAGAGAGTCTTATTGGTGAAAATCCACACGGGCACCGTAAGGCGACGTGAGCAGATAAAGTGAAAATGAGAGAGTCTTGTTGGTGAAAACTTGCGAAGAGCACTGCAAGGCGACGGTGAAAAGAGAAATGAGAGAGGTCAATAGGCGAAAACTCGCAAAGGGCGCCATTGATCGAAAAGCAGGAGTCCTCGCCACTATTGGTACTGAAAGAGTCCTGGCAAGGTTTCTCGGTTTCAGAATACAGATTGTGATGGGTTCATGAGAAAGTTGGATAGTTGCGCAGATCGGGCATCTAGTCCAAGAAGCATGTCATGCCTATGTGAAGTCTGCATACACCCCAGATAAGTCCTTCTCTCTTCCCCGAAAGGGACGCTTTTCTAAATTCATTCTCTCGCTTTTCGTCTACTTTTCTTTGAATCCCTTTCGGTCTAATTCTGCCTCTGAAACTAATACAAATAAAAGATGTCAAGACTGGTTTTACAGGGTCCCATTTAATAACAGCCAGATCCAAAAGAATGTACCAGCCTCAGCGAGTGCATCGAGTCGACCCCGACTGGCCATGATGGCTGATGCTCCGAAACCCCAAAGTTGTGAAAAATGAGAAGAAAGACAAAAGAAGAACCTCAGAGGCAAGAAAAGGTCAAAAGACAAAGTCCCATATGGGCAAGTTGTCACAACAAATTTACAAAAATTGGGTCCCTCGGTCCAAGAAAGAAATCGACTTTCAGAAAATCAAGCCAGAAGCAGAGATTTTCGCCAAAGTTGGGCCAGAATCGAGTCATCAGAATCATCAAGGCCATAAAACCAATCACCTTTTCAAACTAACAATTGCTCTTTGTTTTAAAACAGGAAATTGGTGCAATTCAAAGCAACCTCGCAAGAAGCAGGTGTAACCAGAAGGAAACTGCACAAAGGCTTAAAACAACTTTGCAGCAATAATCATAGGGAATTCTCCTCCAAACTCTTTCTTGCATTATTTTAGATTTCTTTGTCATAACTCAAAGATCTTTTCTTTCATCCCCGGCATAACCCGTGGATCTCTTTGGCATAACCCAAAGATCTATTCCTTCATCCCCGGCATAACCCGTGGATTTCTTTGGCATAACCCAAAGATCTTTTCCTTCATCCCCGGCATAACCCGTGGAATTTTGGCATAACCCAAAGATCTTTTTCTTCATCCCGGGCATAACCGGTGGATCTCTTTGGCATAACCCAAAGATCTATTCCTTCATCCCCGACATAACCCGTGGATCTCTTTGGTATAACCCAAAGATCTTTTCTTTCATCCCCGGCATAACCCGTGGATTTCTTTGGCATAACCCAAAGATCTTTTTTTTTCCCTGGCATAACCCGCGAATCTCTTTGGCATAACCCAAAGATCTTTTCTTTCACCCCCGGCATAACCCGTGGATTTTTTTGGCATAACCCAAAGATCTTTTCCTCTATCCCCGGCATAACCCGTGGACCTTTTTGGCATAACCCAAAGATCCTTGTTTCACTTTTTTCTCCGGCATAACCCATAGACTCCCTGGCATAACCCAAGGACCTTTTTCTTTTACCCTGGCATAACCCAGGAATTTTGTTTCTTTTCCCCAGTAGAATCGACTGATAACACCCTCGGCATAACCCGAGAACCTTTCTTTTCCAGCAATACTCGGTCGGCTTCCCAGCATAACTTGGCAATCCTTCCTCTCCTTTATTGTTTTCGATAGGGAAATAGTTTAGCTTTTAGTTACAAATAATTCACAAGTTTTCCTCAAATGGAACTGGGGCAGGATAACTTTGTTTGCTTGATTTGGTTTGGTATCTGAGCAGTTTTTCCCTCGAGACATAGGGTATGAGATGACCAAAAACCTCAATCCAGAATAAAGAAAAGAAGAGAACAAAAGAGAGCAAATTCAAAAGCTGCAATGAACAAGAACGTGACATATTCCAAAATTTAACGGAAGTTATAAGCTTCGCATGACTTGCTTTGATTCAAAAGTTGAAAAGAACCAGCACCTACAGCCGATGAACATCAAGGTTCAGATTGGAGGCTGCCTCGAGAACCAGGAAAGACCCAAGATCAAGCTTCAAGAAATTTTTAGATAGGAATCTTGTAACTCATAGTTGATAGACGTAGCTAGTTTAGATTTTTATTTTTTATTTTGGTGTAATAAGGAGCGCAGCAAGCAGTAGCAGCAGCAGCAACAACGAAGATCACAGCTTCCTGACAGTCCCAGCTACCAAAACTCCCGAACTACACTAACTTGATTCCTTTATAGCCAAGGATATCTAGGTAACCTTTGAAGTGAGGTTCGGTCAAACTCTTTTCAAAAATGCTTCTCATGGAGTTCCGGATAGGCAAAACTCCCGCAGAATTGCTCATCTTATCTTTGCCCAAAAACCCTTCGTGTCTCCGAGCAAAGAGGGGCAGCTGTGAGCACGTGATTTTTGCCATACCCAAAATACTCCTATAAAATCAATAAAATAATTTTTAATTAATTATTATCCGTTTTAGGAATTTTATTAGATTTTTAATTACTTATATTTTTCTTGTTTGTTTAATTTTTAAGTAATTAACTCATGAAAATACCTAAAAATATCATGCATTGCATTTAGGATTTGTTTTATATTTTTAGGATTGAATTAGTAATTATTGGTTTTATAAAATTGAAAAATCATAAAAATAGTTCATTTTACACTTTTAATCTTTAATTCTTAGAATCAAGTATTATTATAATTTTTATGAATAGTTATTTAGCTTAATTTCACATTTAGGTAATTTAGGATTTTTAATTAGTAAGCCCTCTAGTTTTAAAAATTAAAAAAAATATAAAATCTAATAATAAAAAAGGGACTTGAAAACAAAATAAAGAGAAGAGAAATCGGACTGGGCTAACGTAAAAAGGAAAAATTGAACCAGGCCCAATCAAAATAAAATGCTAAAAGAGCTACCCAAAAAATAAAGGAAACATCAGCACAAAAAGCCAGATGTGATGAAGAGCAGGAGCTACAGATACAGATAATGGAAACTGCTACTTTGAAGTCTGTTACTCGAGCTGCTGGTTCGCCAAAAACAACAGCTGGTCGAACCAATGTAGAGCACCAGCATGTCTCAACAGAAAGGAAGCAGAGGCCAACATCCCCTGTTTCGGAGGGTCTGTCCCAGATTTCTGAGAAAAAGAGGGATGATGAGGAGGCCAAAACTGGGGGTTCTAAAAATTCAGGTAAGATAAACAAAGGCAAGGGAGTTGATACAACAGAAAAAGGTGAAACTTGGATAGTGGTTTCACATAAGAAATCATCTAGAAAGAAGACTGTGGCGCCAATCAAGAAGAGCCCAGGTGATCGACGTATTGACGCCAGGTATGTGTCCTGCACAAATATGTTGGATACTACTAAACTATATAACACTGGAAAAATAGAGCTGGCAACATTAAATGACAATAGGAGACACACACAAGAGGTTCCATGCTCGAGCAGACACAAAAAATATCTGGGAAGTGATATTCCAGCTTATTATTGGGGTGTTCGACTAATTGTCCTAAAGACCATCTTCATGGAGGAGATGCCGAGCAGCTCCAATTGTCAAATGCTGCAACTCATCAGTCCACATATTGAAAAGGTCATTAATAAACCTTTAGTCACTTTGAACACCTCCGACTTTGAAATCCCTTCACAATCGGAACAATCAAGTGATGAACATGAGACAAGTTGGTTAGCTAAATATCAAACTTGGGCTGATCGAATTGATCATGAAGAAGAGGAAGATTGGGGGGATGACGAAGGGAGGAAGTCGACCAATGCTATTGAGAGCGATGAAGAAGACCTGCTTCCAGTTGCTTCAACCCCAATGCCGACAAACCAGAGAAGAAGCAACTTAGCACCAGATTTTACTCCCAGCAACTCCCCACTTTCTGTGTAGCAGCTCTATGCAAATGCTAGGCAGCAGACAGTAACACCTACAGCAGCAGACCAGCAACAGAAGCAATACTGTTCAAGCACAACATTAAAACAAAAAGGTGGACAGCAGCCTCGCACCAGCAGTTCAAGTCCAATTCTCACAAAGGCTGAGCAGCAGTTGCAGCAGCATCAAACAGACAGTCCAACAGCTGGCCAACAGCAGCACCAGTCTTGCGCAGGTAGTCCACTGGATGGGAAGCAGCATCAGCAAGTGAGCCCAAGCAGTCCAGTACATTCTGGAAAAAAGAAACTGCCAAGAAGAGGCATGAAACATTGTCAATGCCTGCAGTTACGCCTATATACACTGGGCAGCAGCAGCAACTATTGTGTAGAAGCAGTCCAGTGACAGAAGCTGGGCAGCTGCAACACTCTCGAACAAGGGATGCGCAACAGCAGCAACAATTTAGCACAGGCAGCCCAGTGCTCTCAAAAGCATTGACAAGCAATACACTGGTTGTGCAGCAGCAGCAACAACTCCTCACAAATGCTGAGAAACAGCAGCAGCCTAACACTGCTGGACATCAGCATAACATGTCTCGCTCAGGCAGTGAACAGCAGCAGCAGTCACTGACCTCAACTAAACCAGTGCCCACAAAGGCAATGACAATCGCAATATCGGGGCAGCAGCAACATCCAGGCAAGGATATCACGGCAAAGACACAAGAGGATGTCTTAACATCACTTGATAGGGATGGCAAAGTTAACGAGGAGGAAAATGTTAGGCATCTCCCAATGAGAGCTACAAAACAAAAACAGGTCGTTGCAACAACGTCGACAAAGTCCAGCCGATCAAAAAAGAAAAAATCATAAATTGGGTATACATTTTGAAAAGCTCGGAGGAAGAAGATAAAATTTTACAAATCGAAGAATTCACAGCATTGGATAAGGAAGGACAAGCCTATAATTATTACTGCATTTTATTATATCATTTTGTAAGTATTATCTTATGTAATATCATCATAGAGTGTATTATAAACTCTATGATGATCATAAAATATTTGGTTCTGTCTAGTTCTTTCTTTTTACACGCTTGCTAATAGACAAGGTTTTTTATTTGCCTCAATAGGATTTGTAAGGTAAGGTTAAGCTCGGTATGTCCTCTGAGGAATGCTAGAGCTGTCCCCCTTACTTGTACTTTTCCTTTGCGGTTTGTTTATATTATTAATAAAATCTTATAATTTACCAAAAAAAATAAAAAAATAAATCAGACCAGCCCAAAACCCAAGTCTCCCCCTAAAGACCAAACGACCCCGTTTTAATTAATCGGCCTATCTGAGCCGTTGATCTCAACAGATCCAACGGCCCAGAACTCATCCCCTGTCCCCTTATATATGTTCAAATGATCCCTACCCCCCCTCCCCCCTCATTCCATCGTCTTCCAAACAAACCCTCTCTCCGAAACCCTAGCCTCTTAAACCCCCATTGAAGAACCCACTGTTTCACGCCTCAATTCACTCCCAAATCCGTCCAAAATCACACCCAAGGACCATCCTTACCCTCTCATCCTTAATATGCAAACCATTTCAACCAAAAATCCCTAAAAGTCTTCCGATTTTAAATCGAAAACCAAGAAACCCTAAAGTCCGAAATCTTTAACTCGAAGCTTTCTGGAACCGATTTGAGTTAAAACGGACTTTAGCCGTGTGTTCTTAACAAGATCACACGGTTAAAGTCAATTTTAGTTTAAAAAATAAGAGTTTTAGAAGATGGTCAGTCCGAGGTAGTTTCTTTTTCATTTTTTGTTAAATGTTAAATTTTCTCATCTTCTACCCATTCTGTAATTTTTTAATTTTTGTGTCGAGGGGTTAAAAGTTTTCTATTTGGGTTTCTTGACTTTTCTTTTGCCACGTTTGGGATTGAGTCATTAAGACTCTGTGGAAAAGGCCACATATGAGACTAGGCTTCTGCAATTGAAGCCCAAAAGGGATTGGGTCGGAATTGGATTTGAATATTGTCTGGGCTGGGTCAACTTGACCCATAAAGTATAAAAAGGGTAAAATCCGAACATGGGGGTTGATATGGGTAATGGCCTGTTAGAAACTTCTAGGAGGCCCTTAGCGGCAATTAAATTAATTAAGAAGGAAAACTTTGGGTGAAAAGATACTTTTAAAGAAGTTAAAAACAGAATCTGTTAAGGGGGGGACGTTCTGGTTACACTCACACAAAACAGATGGGGGAGGGAAAAGATATTAAAAGATTTGGATAACAAACTTATTGGAAAGAGTCCGTGATTTTTTACATATAAAAAAGGGTCAGACTTTTCATTCAAGGAGATTTTGGATGACTCAAAAACACATACAAAATTCACTCTCATCTTGAACAGATACATAGTTTTACACACACACATATATGCATATATTCTCGTGAATTCTGGGATTCGAAGATATAACTTCAGTTTCGTCTTGTGCGTTTTCTGGTAATCAAAGTAGATTGATTGGGAAGCGGCTGTTTGCTAGTTGTTGTTGCTGTTAGCAGATAGGATTTGTTGCAGCTCTATAGGTATGCTCGAACACCTATGTAGTTTCAAATCAATATTACAAACAAAATGATTCGTTTATTGCTCAAATCTGTGTAATCGACATGTTTGTTCTTTGTTGCTGTTTTTCTGCTAGTAGCCTTTACTTGATTGTTGTTACTGCCTTCTTCAGTTTATTTTATTCATTTGTTGATTCTCTTATGTTTAGTCTGTTAATTGGTAGATCTAAACTTAGTTGATTTCATAATAATTTGGTTCTGTTTGTTTGATATTTTGGATGATGAAAGTCAGAATTCTATGTTCTAGCTCCTACTCGTTTAGTTTTGCTGATTGTAGTTGAGGCATTCATGTTCAAAAAAAATACATTTGGGCTTCAAAGTTGGAAAGCCCAGGCCTCAACTGCTCTGCCTGTTAGCCTGTTGAGTGTTTTCAAATGTCTTCAAATGTTTAACTGAACTCGATTAGCAGCATCTTTATTCAAACTTTAATCAATTAGCAGTTCCTTTAAGACTCTGCTTCTTATATTGTTTCTGTCTCACTATCAGTCCATCCTTCTGGCTAGTTATAGTTTGGTTAAAATTTGATTGAAATCATTGGTAAAGTGATCCAGTAGCTACTGATAGTCAATGGTGTTACTGAAACATGCTAAGGGTGGTAATTTTTTGCTTTTGATCATTCTAATTTGAAATTTGAAAAGGAAACAGGGAAAACCATTGAGTCTGATACTAATGTATTCTGCTGGAATTGGGACAACTATGTTGGTAATTCAGAGATTAAGCTAGGAAGATTTGTAATGGTTTAAATTGTTAGTTTTATGTTTATTCATTAATCTATTACAAATAGTGGAGAAATTTGTAATAAATTTTTCAACCAAAAATCCCTAAAAGTCTTCCGATTTTAAATCGAAAACCAAGAAATCCTAAAGTCCGAAATCTTTAACTCAAAGCTTTCTGGAGCCGATTTGAGTTTAAAACGGACTTTAGCCGTGTGTTCTAAACAAGAACACACGGTTTAGAAGATGGTCAGTCCGAGGTAGTTTCTTTTTTATTTTTTGTTCAATGTTAAATTTTCTCATCTTCTACCCATTCTGTAATTTTTTAATTTTTGTGTCGAGGGGTTAAAAGTTGTCTGTTTGGGTTTCTTGACTTTTCTTTTGCCACGTTTCGGATTGAGTCATTAAGACTCTGTGGAAAAGGCCATATATGAGACTAGGCTTCTGAAATTGAAGCCCAAAAGGGATTGGGTCGGAATTGGATTTGAATATTGTCTGGGCTGGGTCAATTTGACCCATAAAGTATAAAAAGGGTAAAATCCGAACATGGGGGTTGATATGGGTAATGGCCTGTTAGAAACTTCTAGGAGGCCCTTAGTAGCAATTAAATTAATTAAGAAGGGAAACTTTGGGTGAAAAGATACTTTTAAAGAAGTTAAAAACAGAATCTGTTAAGGGGGGGACGTTCTGGTTACACTCACACAAAACAGATAGGGGAGGGAAAAGATATTAAAAGATTTGGATAACAAACTTATTGGAAAGAGTCCGTGATTTTTTACATATAAAAAAGGGTCAGACTTTTCATTCAAGAGATTTTGGATGATCAAAAACACATACAAAATTCACTCTCATCTTGAACAGATACATAGTTTTACACACACACATATATGCATATATTCTCTTGAATTCTGGGATTCGAAGATATAACTACAGTTTCGTCTTGTGCGTTTTCTGGTAATCAAAGTAGATTGATTGGGAAGCGGCTGTTTGCTAGTTGCTGTTGCTGTTAAGCAGATAGGATTTGTTGCAGCTCTATAGGTATGCTCGAACACCTATGTAGTTTCAAATCAATATTACAAACAAAATGATTCGCTTACTGCTCAAATTTGTGTAATCGACATGTTTGTTCTTTGTTGCTGTTTTTCTGCTAGTAGCCTTTACTTGATTGCTGTTACTGCCTTCATCAGTTTATTTTATTCATTTGTTGATTCTCTTATGTTTAGTCTGTTAATTGGTAGATCTAAACTTAGTTGATTTCATAATAATTTGGTTCTGTTTGTTTGATATTTTGGATGATGAAAGTCAAAATTCTATGTTCTAGTTCCTACTCGTTTAGTTTTGCTGATTGTAGTTGAGGCATTCATGTTCAAAAAAATACATTTGTGCTTCAAAGTTGGCAAGCCCAGACCTCAACTGCTCTGCCTGTTAGCCTGTTGAGTGTTTTCAAATGTCTTCAAATGTTTAACTGAACTCGATTAGCAGCATCTTTATTCAAACTTTAATCAATTAGCAGTTCCTTTAAGACTCTGCTTCTTATATTGTTTCTGTCTCACTATCAGTCCAGCCTTCTGGCTAGTTATAGTTTGGTTAAAACTTGGTTGAAATCATTGGTAAAGTGATCCAGTAGCTATTGATAGTCAATGTATTTACTGAAACATGCTAAGGGTGGTAATTTTTTGCTTTTGATCATTCTAATTTGAAATTTGAAAAGGAAACAGGAAAACCATTGAGTCTGATACTAATGTATTCTGCTGGAATTGGGACAACTATGTTGGTAATTCAGAGATTAAGCTAGGAAGATTTGTAATGGTTTAATTTGTTAGTTTTATGTTTATTCATTAGTCTGCTCGAAATAGTGGAGAAATTTGTAATAAATTTTTATTTCCTGTAATTGTATGAGCTGTATTTAATCTGGTACAGTTTGTGTAAAGGAATGTATGCTGAATTATATTTCTTTTGTGAGGCTTGGGCTGTATTTGTAGCCCAATTCTAGAAGCACAGCTTTGCTTAAGGCCCGTATTGGGCCTATCCCTGATTTGGCCCACTTCAGCAATGTTTAAGCCTAAAATTGACGTTTGTTGCCTAAAACCTGTTCCGTTTGAGATTAGGCTATTTCTGAGATTTAAAACTTGGTTGTTATGCTGGAAAATAGTGTTAAGTTCGAAGCATGAATACTTCTGAAATCTGCACACTATTCTTCTGGATTTAACTAAAAATTCAAAGTGTGACTATTTTCTGGAATTGGTGTAAAAATCCACATGTGGCTGTTTCCTAGAATCAATGTGTAGTTGTTTTAGGAAATTAGTGGTCGTGTCTGTAATTGGACTTATGCTGAGTAGCCTATTTTGGGGTTGAAAATTAAAACACCTAGAGCCCAAATGGACCAACTGTCCAATTAGAAATCAACTAAGCCTATTATTATTCACATACGCGGGCCTCAGCAACTTTAAAACAGGCAGACGTAGTGTTTTTAACAGTTTAGGTTCAAAATGCTTTTAATAGAGGCGAGCCATGTAATTAATGACGATCACCGATGGCCCTCTGAATAGCTAAAAAATAAAAATAAGAAGAATAAAGCCTTAAATGCTTCAAACCTTCGTAGCTTGCTTTTAGGCGCGATTACCAACACTGTGCTATGGGTGCGGTTCCTGTGACATAGTAACAATGCCAATTTCGAGGGTGCCTTTTAGGTGACTCGATTTCAATAAAACTCAAATAATAAAACTATCAAATAATTTGAGGTGTGCCATGCCAAATGAAATTTCAAAATACATGGCCCTCATTAATTAATATTAAAATCCTTAAAAAAACCGAGGTGTGCTATTCAGTGAATCTCATAGCCCTCGAAAAGCTAAAATGCGTAGTTGCTTTAGGCGCGTTATTTTAATAACTCAATTTCCTAAACTCGGGTGCGCATTTATGTGACCCAAATCCAAATCTCAATGTTTAATTAAAATACGTTACGGATTACGGGTGCATTTATGTGACGTGGTTCGTGATATATTTTAACTAACGTTACAATCCTCTAACAATTATACAAAAACGGTTAAAGGCAAAATATACCATAGGCGGGAAACATGTATTAAAATCAGATAATAAGCCGACTATAACAATTGAGCGACCGTGCTAGAACCACGGAATCCGAGGATGCCTAACACCTTCCATCGGGTTAACAGAATTCCTTACTTAGAATTTCTGGTTCGCAGACTTCATAAAGAAAGTCGAAATTTTCCTCGATTTGGGATAAGAATAAACCGGTGACTTGGGACACCAATCTAAAATTCCAAGTGGCAACTCTGAAAATTAATTAAATGATCCCATTTTGAATAATGTCACTTTAATTGGAAAAACTCTTTTATATACTCCTCGGGGGTATACGAAAAAGAGGTGTGACATGCGGTTATACAGTCCCCGACTTTTCCGAGGGGGATTAACAAAACTTGCTCGCCGGGCAAGCAAAGCCCCCTTCTCTAGAATCGATGAGGATAGGGACCGAGGCTGCATGGGCCGATTCCTTCGAGTGAAGACATTAGACCTGATTCCGGCCGAAGACATGCCATTCCCCGAGAAATGGAACATGAACCGTAAGTGTTATCCTATATCTCAACCTGTTCAATATTTTTCCCTTCGTCACTTTACTAACCAGTTTCATATGATGTAGCCGTATCTCGGGTGCCAGCAGTGATTCCTTATCTGAATGAATGGGTCAAAAGAATAGTGTCCCAGAGACCCTATTCGGAACGTGCTTGGCGTGAGCTCTCGAAGAGCCGATGGGAGGCCCGACTCCATGGTGAGACAGGTTAAGTTTGAACTCAGCGTTTCAGGTTATTGATTTCTAATTTGCTTTACTCTTCATTTGTAGGTTTATCGAAGGACGTTGAAGTAACGCTAGCGTCCACTGGTGATGAGGTTCTCTGCGAGCCCCCTGTTTCAAAGAAGGAGAAAGAGAAAAAGAGGCCGAAGAAGAGGATAGCTCGTAAGCCCAAGAGCAACATTGATGACTGAATACTATCCTCGGACTCACTTCGTCGATTGAGGGACGAGTCCGAAGGAGATGAGGATTTTGACTTTTTGGGTAGCGAGCCGTCCCAAATTGAAGGATGGGGAGTCCCCGAGCTGAGAGCCGATGAAACAGACCTTCATCAAGTCGGGGGCTCCGGAATGGGGGCAAGAGCTGGGGCTTCTACCGATGCAAGGGGGTTTCGCAGGGAGTCTTAGGCCCCATAGAGATGATAGATTCTCCTTCCTTCTCGGAGTCGACACTCAACGAGGCCCAAGCAGCAAAAGAATGTTCCCCGGGCGGGGGGGCATGTACCGGAAGGCCCTTTCTGTGGTTTCTTCGATGGCGTGGATTTCGGCGTCCGCTGAAGATACCTTTGGGCTCGGTAAATTGGAAGTACCGAGGAAAAGTCCATCCACCGGCACGAGCGGGGTTTCTTTCGGTCCAAAGTTGATCGATCGATTTCCTGCTTCGAGTTCATACCCTGATCGGAAGTGGATCATATCCTTTGCCATTCCTGAAGATGCTAAGGTCCTTTCCGCTCCTGTAGGTGTGGCCAGCTATCTTCGGTGTTTGGTGACCGAAGAAGATCAGGCCAAGATGAAAGAAGTGGATGCATCCTGCTTGTTCAACGAAGCTCAGCAAGCATTAAATAGGGTAATTTTCTGATAAGCCTTATCTGGTGTTCATTGTTTTGCACTTTAAAACTTTAGCTAACTACAATATTTCCTTTCGTGTTTGTAGGCCTCGGTACTTCTTCATGAGGCTTTCCTTCACCACCGAGAAGAATCGGGACGCTGCGAGAGGCTCAAAGGGGAGATGGTGAACCTTCGGGCCGAATTAGATCTCGTCTGGAAAGATAACTCTGGCTTAGTCGAGCAGGTGGGGCAACAGCTCGATCAAATCACCCAACTCCGATCTGAGGCAAGCATGGCTAAAGCTGAAGCCAATGAATGGAAGAGCAAGATGGATCAGCTGGCTTCAGAAAAAGAGGCCTTCCATGCTCAGTTAGTCTCAGCAGAAGCTCAACTGAGTGAAGTAAAAGGGAGAATCGAGGCTCTGACTAAGAGCACCGACGAACTCCAGTCCCAAGTCAGCGTGATCACGTCCAATCGAGATGCTTTAGCCAACGAGCTGCATACGGCAAAATCAGAGGCTGCTGCAACCAAAGTTGAGGCCGATTAGCTGGTGGCCTAGTACAAGGTCGACGCCGAGGCTGCTCAAGATCAATCAAAAAATTTGGTTGATCACATGAAGTGGCAAACTCGCCTGTTCGTCCTCGAGGAGATACATGCTCGGGGCTTCAATCTATCAGCCGAGATCAAAGATGCCAAAAAGACCGAGGCCGAAATGACTCCGAGAACTCAGAATGAGGCGCCTTTTTCTTTTCCTTTTTGACAAAATTAAAGAATCATTTCAATATCCGCATATCCTCCACGTGTTAGAGAAATTGAGCTGAGGCATGTATTAAAGATCATGTTTAGGCTACGTGCCGTGGGACCTATAGGGTCGTGTTGCTGTTGAATTAATTGTTTTAAAATGTACATTTCATACTCAGTCATGTTCATCCATTATGAGGATATTTATGGGATTGAGCTGTGTGCCGCAACATGCCATATTGGCTTTATATATATTATTATTATATGGATCGGGGTTTCATGCTGCAGTAGGCCTTATAGGCTTTATTATTATGGGATCGGACTGCACGCTGCAGCAGGCCACATCGGCTTTATATAGCACTTGGGCTGAAGGAGCCCCTCCGGAATCTCCACCCCCCACAATGAGCACAGTTGATATTTATATTTGGGATGGACTTCCCAGGCATGGATTTGCCTTATTTTATTTATCTTAGGGATGGATCTTCCCTGGGCATAGATCTTGCCCGAAGTATTTATATTTTTGGGCTAGATTGGACATATACAGTACATAGTGATTGAGTATTTTGAGATTGTGAGTACAAGAGGTTCCCACTAAGGTGCATCACATACAGCATGTACATTGGCATGTAGATATAGAGATATCATATTTCTCATATAATTCAGAATTGATTTATTTTACTTGTGCTGAGTTTAACTGTTGAACTTGAAAGCATGCCTACATTTCTGTACCGTTATTTCTATACTGGACTACCTGTTTGAGCTCGTCACTACTTTAAGCCCAAAGGTTAGTCTTGTTACTTATTGAGTCGGTCGTATTCGTACTACGCTTTGCACATCGTGTGCAGATCCAGGTACTTTCGGACACGGCGGTTTCTAGATTTATGTATTTATATGTTGGAGACTATCGAGGTAGCTGCTTGGCGTCCACAGACCTTGACTCTCTTTCCTTTTCAGTTGTTTGTACTGTTCGATATTTCCAGACTATGTTATCATTTAGATGCTCATGTCCTTAGTGACACCGGGTTTTAGGAGTGTATTTATATCTATATTTTTGAGATTTTCTATTGAATTCAAATATTATGTTTCTAACAAAAAGAAATTTGTGGGTTATTGAGGTTGTCGGCTTGCCTAGTATTAAGATAGGCACCATCACGACAGCTGTGATTTTGGGCCGTGACAAGTTGGTATCAGAGCCTAAGTTACATAGGTCTCATGAATCATGAGCAGGTTTAGTAGAGTCTTGCAGATCAGTATAGAGACGTGTGTACTTATCTTCGAGAGGCTACCGAACACTTAGGAAAAATTTCACTCTCTTGTATTCTGTTGCGCGAACTTGTTGATTCCGGAAACTAAATTTCTATTTGCTATTCTCTCATAGATGGTGAGGACACGTACTACTGAAACGGACAGCCATCCACCAGTGCCACCAGTTAGGGCCGCGAGAGGCCGATGCCATGGTAGAGGTCGGGGCCATGGTAGAGGCCGGGGCCGTGGTAGAGGTCAAGGTGTATCTCGCATAGCAGATAGAGTAGCATCTGTAGAACCACCAATTGCTCTAGCTCAGGAGCAAGTTCCAGATATAATTGAACCGGTGGGACCAGCTCTGGCACCAGCTATGCCCATTGTGATTCCAGGCCTTCAGGAGGCTCTAGCATAGATATTTACTATTTGCACTAGCCTTGCTCAGGTGATTTCGGCTCGGGCCGCATCAGCCACTTCTCAGGGCGGGGGAGGTACTCATACCCCTATTGCCCATACTCCAGAGCAGGTAGTGCAAGAACTTCAGATACCCGGGACACTACCAGTCCATCCGGTTGCAACTGCTTAGCCTTAGGTAGGTCCTATTATGAACGACGAGGAGCAGAAGATATTAGAGAGGTTTGGGAGACTACATCCTCCGACTTTTAGTGGAATTGAGTTAGAGGATGCTCGGGATTTCTTGGACAGATGCTAGCGGATGCTTCGTACAACGGGTATTCTAGAGACCAGTGGGGTCTCATTTACTACATTTCAGCTGACCGGTGAGTCCTTAGTTTCACCTGTTCATGTATCTATGTCGGTGGGCGATACTATTATTATGGACCGTGTATATCGATCATGTGTGGTAACTATTGGGGGACTGGAGATAAGAGTTGATCTCTTATTGCTTAGTATGGTTGATTTCGATGTAATCTTGGGTATTGATTGGTTGTCTCCATGTCATGCTATTCTGGAATGTCACGCAAAAATTATAACGTTGGTGATACCGGGATTGCCAAAGGTCGAGTGGAGAGGTTCTTTAGATTATGTTCCCAGCAGGGTAATTTCTTACTTGAAGGCCCAACAGATGGTTGGGAAGGGGTGTTTGTCATATTTGGCCTTTGTGAGAGATGTTGATGCATAAACTCCTACTATTGATTCTGTAGCGGTAGTGCGAGACTTTCCAGATGTATTTCCTGCAGACCTGCCGGGCATGCCACCCGATAGGGGTATTGATTTCGGTATTGACTTAGTGCCGGTCACTCAGCCCATTTCTATTCCTCCGTATCGTATGGCACCAGCTGAATTGAAAGAACTGAAGGAGCAGCTTCAGGAACTTCTTGACAAGGGGTTTATTAGTCCTAGTGTGTTTCCTTGGGGTGCACCAGTTCTATTTGTGAAAGAGAAAGACGGTGTTATGCGGATGTGCATCGACTACAGGCAGTTGTACAAAGCTACAATTAAGAACAAGTATCCTTTGCCACGTATTGATGATTTGTTTGACCTGCTTCAAGGAGCGAGGGTGTTCTCCAAAATTGATTTGAGGTCTGGGTATTATCAGCTGAAGATTCAGGATTTAGATATTCTAAAAACGGCATTCAGGACCCGTTATGGTCACTATGAATTTTCTTGTGATGTCTTTTGGGCTGACCAACGCCCTAGTAGCATTTATGCACTTGATGAATAGTGTATTCCAGCCGTATCATGATTTGTTTGTCGTAGTATTTATTGATGATATCCCCGTATACTCACGTAGCCAGAAGGAACATGCACATCATTTGAGTATTGTACTATAGAGGCTGAAGGTGGAGAAACTTTATGCCAAATTCTCCAAATGTGAGTTCTGGCTTAGCTCGATGGAATTCTTGGGGCACATAGTGTCCAGTGATGGAATTAAGGTGGATCCGAAGAAGATAGAGGCAGTTCAGAGTTGGCCTAGGCCATCTTCAACTACAGAGATTCAGAGTTTTCTCGGCTTGGACGGTTATTATCGTCGCTTTGTGGAGGGATTCTCGTCTATTGCATCGCCCTTGACTCAATTGACCAGAAAGGTTCTCCATTCAGGTGGTTGGATGAGTGTGAAGAGAGCTTTCAGAAGCTCAAGACTGCCTTGACCACAACTCCAGTTCTGGTCCTACCTTTAGCTACTGGTTCTTATACAGTGTATTGTGATTCTTCTCGGATCGTTATTGGATGTGTTCTAATGCAGGAGGGTAGAGTGATTGCTTATGCTTCACGCCAGTTGAAGCTATATGAAAAGAACTACCCTGTCCACGATTTAGAATTGGCAGCCATTGTTCATGCATTGAAGATTTGGAGGCACTATCTCTATGGTGTGTCTTGTGAGGTATTTACAGATCATCGGAGTCTCCAGCTCTTATTCAAAAAGAAGGATCAAAATTTGAGGCAGCGGAGATGGTTGGAACTGCTAAAGGACTATGATATTACTACTCTGTATCATCCCGAGAAGGCCAATGTGGTAGCTGGTGCCTTGAGTAGAAAGGTAGTGAGTATGATAGCCTTGAATTCATTCCTGTTGGTGAGAGGCCTCTTGCAGTTGATGTTCAGGCCTTGGCTAACCAGTTTGTGAGATTAGATGTTTCGGAGCCCAGTCGGATTCTAACTTGTGTGATTTCTCGGTCTTCTTTATATGACCGCATCAGAGAGCGCCAGTATGATGATCCCAATTTGCTTGTCCTGAAGGACAAAGTTTAGCACGGTAATGCCAAAGATGTTACTATCAGAAATGATAGGATGTTGAGGATGGTAGGGTCGGATTTGTGTGCCAAATGTAGATGGACTGCGTGAGTTGATTCTTGAAGAAGCCCACAGTTCGTTTCCATTCATCCGAGTGCCGCAAAGATGTATCAAGACTTGAGACAACATTATTAGTGGAGAAAAATGATGAAAGATATAGTGGGGTTTGTAGCTTGATGTTTAAATTGTCAGCAGGTGAAGTACGAGCATCAAAGATCGAGCGGATTGCTCCAGCTGGAGTGGAAGTGGGAGCGTATTACTATGGACTTCGTAGTTGGACTCCTATGGACTTTGAGGAAGTTTGATGTTGTTTGGGTAATTGTGGATCGGTTGACCAAGTCTGCACATTTTATTCTAGTTGGGACTACTTACTCTTCGGAGCGTTTGGCTGAGATTTATATCCGCGAGATTGTTCGCCTTCACGGTGTGCCAGTGTCCATTATTTCAGATCAACGCACGCAATTTACATCACAGTTTCGGAGGGCAGTACAACAAGAGTTAGGCACACAGGTACAATTGAATGCATCATTTCACCCTCAGACGGACGGACAGGCCGAATGCACTATTCAGATATTGGAAGATATGTTGCGTGCTTGTGTTATAAATTTTAGGGGTTCTTGGGATCAATTTCTGCCACTTGCAGAGTTTCCCTATAATAACAGCTACCAATCGAGCATTCAGATGGCTCCATATGAGGCTTTATATGGGAGACGGTTTCGGTCTTCGGTAGGTTGGTTTGAGCTGGATGAGGCTAGGCTGTTAGGTACTGATTTAGTTCAGGATGCTTTTGAAAAGGTTAAATTGATTTAGGATCTACTTCGCACGACGCAGTCTAGACAGAAGAGTTATGCTGACCGGAAGGTTAACGATGTTTCTTACATGGTAAGAGAGAAGGTAATACTCCGAGTTTCGCCTATGAAGGGTGTTATGAGATTCGGGAAGGGGGGCAAGTTGAGCCCTAGGTATATTGGGCCTTTTGAAATACTTAAGAAAATTGGAGAGGTGGCTTATGAACTTGCATTGCCGCCTAGTCTATCGGGTGTTCATTCAGTGTTTCATGTATCTATGCTCCGGAAGTATATTGGAGATCCATCTCATGTTTTGGATTTCAGTATAGTGCAGTTATATGGTAATTTGACTTATGATGTGGAGCCGGTGGCCATTTTGGACCGGCAGGTTCAAAAGTTGAGATCAAAGAACATAGCTTTATTGAAAGTATAGTGGAGAGGCCAGCCAGTCGGAGAAGCTACTTGGGAGACTGAGCGGGAGATGCAGAGCAAATATCCACACCTATTTGAGACTCTAGGTATAATTCAAAACCCGTTCGAGGACGAACGTTTGTTTAAGAGGGGTTGAATGTAACGAATCGGCCGGTCGTTTCTTGTATTACAGCCCCCTTTACCCCATTTACTTCTTATCCTGTGTCCAATTATAATTATGTGACTTGACGGGGAAGTTTCAGAATGAATGGAACACTTAAGTTCCAAGATTTAAAGCTTAAGTGGAAATATTTGATCGGATGTTGACTTATGTAAAAATGACCCTGGAATAGAGTTTTGATGATTCCAATAGCTCCATATGGTGATTTTGGACTTAGGAGTGAAATTATTTGGAAGCCCATAGTTAGATTAGGCTTGAAATGGCAAAAATAGGAAATTTAAATTGGAAGTTTGACCAGGGAGTTGACTTTTTGATATCGGGATCAGAATTCTGGAAATTGGAATAGGTCTGTTATGTCATTTACGACTTGTGTGCAAAAATTTAGGTCAATCGGACTTGATTTGATAAGTTGCGGCATCGAATGTAGAAGTTGGAAATTCTTAGTTTCATTAAGCTTGAATTGGGGTGCGATTCGTGGTTTTAGCATTGTTTGATATGATTTGAGGCTTCAACTAAGTTTGTATGATGTTTTGGGACTTATTGGTATATTTGGTTGAGGTCCCGAGGGCCTCTGGTGAATTCGGATGGTTAACAGATCAAATTTGGACTTAGAACAAGTTGAAACTTGCTGCCTATTGATGCAATCACACCTGCGGAACTTATCTCGCAGGTGCGAGCTCGTAGAAGCGAGCCTGGCATCGCAGAAGCGTGAGGTCCGCAGAAGTGGACGGAACCTCGCAAAAGCGAGTCCGCAGAAGCGACACCAAGGTCACAAAAGCAGAGGTAGGGAAAGCTGGGCAAAACCGCAGAAGCTGCACCATAGAAACTGTGACTTAAATTAAGTGTTGTATGAATTGTATGAAAGTGACGAACATGCTAGGTGACAGGCGTGTGGGCGTGCACCATAGAAACTGTGACTTAAATAAATTCTGTGAAGTTGTTAAATTAGAGAATCATGTCAATATTCGCATATCCTCCACGTGTTAGAGAAATTAAGCTGAGGCTCGTATTAAAGATCATGTTTAGGCTACGTGCCAATATTTTTGGACCCATAGGGTCGTGTTGCTGTTGAATTAATTATTTTATAATGTACATTTCATACTCAGTCATGTTCATCCATTGTGAGGATATTTATGGGATCGAGCTGCGCGCCGCAACAGGCCATATTGGCTTTATATATATACAGTCTGACCTCTTTATAACAGCATCCTTATATAACAACACTTCACTATAAAAGCAAGCTTTTCCGGAACCAATTTTCATGTTACGTTATAATATATGCTCTCTATAACAACACTTCGCTATAACATACAAAAATATTCGGAACAAACGAGGCTATTATAGAGAGGTTTGACTATACTATTATTATATGGATCGGGGCTGCAAGCCGCATAAGGCCTTAGGCTTTATTATTATGGGATCAGATTGCACGCCGCAGTAGGCCACACCGGCTTTATATAGCGATTAGGCTGAAGGAGCCCCTCCAGAGTCTGCACCCCCCCACAGTGAGCGCAATTGATGTTTATATTTGGGATGGAATTCCCAGGGCATGGATTTGCCTTATTTATTTATTTATCTTAGGGATGGATCTTCCCTGGGCATGGATTTTGCCCGAAGCATTTATATTTTTGGGCTGGATTGGCCATATACAGTACTAAGTGATTGAGTAATTTGAGATTGTGAGTACACGAGGTTCCCACTGAGGTGCATCACATACAGCATGTACATTGGCATGTAGATATAGAGTTGTCATATTCCTCATATCATTCAGAATTTATTTATTTTACTTGTACTGAGTTTAACTGTTGAACTTGAAAGCATGCCTACATTTTTGTATCGTTATTTCTATACTGTACTGTACTTGTTGAGCTTGTCACTACTTTCAGCCCAAAGGTTAGTCGTATTACTTATTGAGTTGGTTGTACTCATACTACACTTTACACCTCGTGTGCAGATCCAGGTACTTTCGGACACGACGGTTGCTAGATTTGTGGATTTATCTGTTGGAGACTATCAAGGTAGCTACTTGGCGTCCGTAGACGTTGACTCTCTTTCCTTTTCAGTTGTTTGTACTGTTATATATTTCCAGACTATGTTATAATTTAGATGCTCATGTACTCAGTAACACCGGGTTTGGGGAGTGTATTTATATCTGTATTTGTGAGATTTTCTATTGAATTCAAATATTATGTTTCAAACAAAAAGAAATTTGTGGGTTATTGAGGTTGTCGGCTTGCCTAGTATTAAGATAGGCGCTATCACGACAGCTGTGATTTTGGTTCATGACAAGGTGGATCCAAATTGTCAAACGTCATTTGCTGCAAACTAGATATTGACTACGGAGCAATACAACTAACAAAACCAAGAATACAGTCATGTCCATTAATGCTGAACCTGAGAAGAGATAGAGCCTTTGGCATTCTTGAGGCTGGGAGGCCCTTTTTCTTCTATTCAAACACTTTATATCCTTCGTCACCCTTTTTGAGCCTGTATCGTTTTCTTTGACCCCTTCTCTTAGAATCAAGTCTAGAGTCAAAAGTCATATATATATATATATATATATATATATATATATGTGTGTGTGTGTGTGTGTGTGTATGTGTGTGTGTGTGTGTGTGTTTATGTATAGTCAAAGGTCTATATCCCAAAAGATATAAATTGGGGCAACTTTTAGAAAGTTCAAATCAAAAAAAAAATCAAAAATTGTTCAAAAGAAAAGAGAAGAAAAAGAAAAAAAAAAAAGAAAAGCAAAACAACAAATCTTTAGGTCATATGTTTGAACTAAGTTTGACTTGATTCCTTTAAAGGATACATAAGCAGCTTTATACTAGGGTTCAGTCCAACCAAATCAAAAATAAAAATTCCTCGGTATCTGAAACTGGGGCAGAAGTTTTTTTGATGTTTTATTGAAAAGTTAATTCCAAGAGTTATAAGATACAACCCCTCAACTTGAATCTATTTTGAGCCTTTATGCAACCATTTCTTTCTAACCCTATCCAAAAACCTTCTAAATAAAGACCTCTTAATCAATTTTTAAGAACGCCAAGCGAAGCACGCAGTAAGCAACAGTTGTCACACGACATAGAACAATGTCAAGTTGCTCATACAAGAAAGCAAAAAAAAAAAATTAAAATGGAAGAGTCTTACTAGTGAAAACCCTCATGGGCACTGTAAGACGATGGTAAGTAGAGATAAATAAATGAGAGAGGTCAGTTGGTGAAAAGCTTTCGGGGCACTATCGGTCAAAGGTGAGTTTTGATTTTATGCAAACGATTGGCGCAAAGAGGCCAACTTCAAATATGAAAGGGAACAACAAGAATAAAAGGTAGATTGGTTGGATAGATTTAGCCGCTCAGTCCAAAATGCATGTCATGATCATTAAAGTTGGCTACCACATTCAAAAGATCCTTTTTTTTAATTTAATTTTTCTTCTTTCTTTCTCCCTAAAGTGGCATTTTTAGTTAAATACTTTTCCTTCTCACTTCTACATCACGTCATTGTGTGCATTTGCATTATTCTTTTGAGTCAATCTTTATTAAAACAAACAAGAAATGATTTCAAAATCTGTTACTAGCTTTCTCACTGTACAAAGCGAGTTCTACCCTAGCACATCAAAGAGGACATACCGAGGAAGCAACATGAACAATAAGTTGTTGAAGTTAAAAAAGATTTGAGGGTTCATGCATATGGAAGTTCCAAAGAGAAAAGTTTGCTGGTCTATTTGTTTAGAAGCCAACAAAGAAAAGGCCACAAAATTGATTATCGTTTCCCGAAAGTGCAAAACAAAAAATAGGGGGCATACGCGGAATTGTCAAAGGCACACATCCATTTTGATCTTCTCCGGTAAGCCGAACAAGGTGTTTCAATCAAATCGAAAAGGTCACTAAACATGACTTGCTTCATGGAAAGATTGATAGCCCTATGGACACAAACTGGTATTGGGTGCAAGACAACTAAATTTGATTTGAAGGGAAAAATTTCCTTGCCTTGGGAATAAGGGTCAGCGATACCATGGACATCCGGGTATGAAACAGTGGGGGGCGATGTTGGAAAGTCCAGGTCTCCATAAAGTGATATAGAGTATTCGAGCATCTTGGTACCACACAGACAAAATCTATTCTTCGCAAGGCCGTGAATTCAAGCCACTCAGGGCATCAAGGCCACAAACCGACCACACATTGAAAACTCACAAATTTTCTTTGTTTGAAGCAGGAACAAAGCAGTTCAACATGAAGATTCTCAAAGGACGAACGTCACCAAAGGTAAGTTCCGCAAAATCTCCATTTTCTTTATTCATTACTTTCATATAGACCTTTTTCATGGCTTAACCTAGGTAGAATCCTTTTCGCTTAAGGGGATCCAGCTCATATTTCCGGGTAAAAGTACTCTTTACTCAGGCTGTTTTACCCAGGTAGAACATTTTCAACTAGGGGGATCCAGCTTATATTTTCAGGTAGAAGTACTCTTCGCTCAGGCTATTTCACGTAGCTTAACCCAGGTAGAACCTTTTCGCCTAGGAGGATCCAACTCATATTTCCAGGTAGAAGTATTCTTCGCCCAGGCTGTTTTACATAGCTTAACCCAGGTAGCACCTATTGATGCCCAATTTCGCCCTCATATTTTTAAAATAAGTATACATACTTTCAAATGGCATTTTGCATCATCATTTTTAGAGCTTTAAAAACTGATTTTCTTGCATTTAAATTACTTGATTACTTATTAATTATCTCTTTAAATTATTTTAGGATGACTTAATCATCCAAATTTATTATTTCTATCCATATATATGCTTCATAATATTTTACTTTGTCTTATATAATTATATTTGTACTTTAAAGATATTTTACACAATTTTACAATAATGATCTATATTCTATACATAATTATATTTATTATATTATTTATACTAATATAGCATTTTTATATTTTTATTATGTCAAGCTAGTATTATAAATTTTTTTTTTTTCATAAGTGATGTTCTTAAGGTTTATTGATTTCTTTTATAAATTAGTTTTAAAAATAATTTCGCATATTTAATTTATAGCCCCAATATAGGGCTAATATCTGATCAAATTTGGCCCAAATCATTAGTCCGACACCCCAGCCCAATCCAAACGACCCCTGTGACCAACCCGATGGTGACCCGCGTAGACGACCTGCCTCGCTTCCCTTTCTATCTTGGCTGTTGATCCCAAATGATCAACGGCCCCTAATAAAATAATCCCTTTCCATATATCCCTCTCCTTTAATACTAATTCCATTTTCCACACTTCAGTCGCCTCTACTCTCTCCATTCTTCTTTCCTTCTTTACGAACCCTAGTTGTCGTATCTCTAGATCCTCTCCGAATCCGGCCCCAATATGGAATCTCTTCGTGATTCTCTTACTTATTCTGCTACTACTTACGCGTTCATGGTGTTACTTAATATTTACCTATCTTTTGGTATATACCACCTTTCAAGACGGGTCTAATTTGGCTCTAATTTTGTAAAGATCTAGCCGACGTTTCATCTATATATACTCTACAATGAACGATTCTTGTATTTTCGACCAAATTCATGGCTACTGGAGTCAACTAGGGTTTGAAATTTCGATCTCTCCTTTGCGGGCTCTGTTACTGATTGCATGCGATATTTTCTTTCCTTATTTATGTTTAATTGATTGTTTTCCTTTTTGTTCATTCCATTTCAACACTATATAAACCCCTCCCCAATTTTCCTTTTGGTCAGACTCCAATCGCTAAAAAGCTACTGCAGTTTTTCTTATTCTTGCCTTACACTATTCTAAAACTTAAACCTTTGGCCGGCTGAAAGCCAAGGCCACTCGAAATTGATTGTTGCTCTTTATTCAGTGCGAGCATTGCCCAAGGTTCACTTGAAACCCTTGGGAACTTTGACGCACTGGGATTTTGGGGAATATTATTGTTCTTTCATCATTGCTGGAACTAAATTTTATCATCTACTTGTTCGTTAATTTGCAACTTGTGAGTACTGAGACTTCGCAATTCCACTCTTTATTTGTGTTCATATTTTTGTACGCTTATGTCACTTAGGCCTTTATGAATCAATACGCTATTGTTTTCCTTTGTTCGCATTCAGGTTTGCCTTAGAACTACTCTTCTGTGCTTCTCCAGTATTTAAACTTGCCTGAATTCAAGGCTTCAATGCGTGCCATTTTGTGTGCAACTTGAATTGTTTTGATCATTTGTTGTTTGTCATGAGTCCCTCACCTGGGATTCTTGTACTGAAACTCTGAGGGGATCCTCACCTGCCCAAAACTTACTTGAATTTTATGTATTATGTATTGTTTTTCTGTGCAAACTGACCATAATCGTTGAATCTCATGCTGCAATAGTGTCTTAAACATGTCTTCTCTACTATTTGTGACCCTGATAATCGTATCCCTCTACTTGTTAATCCTATGTCATTAGCATTACTTCTAGGGTAAATTTCCATGTTAGCTTCTTCTCTTATGTATGGGTAACATGTATGAGTTATTATGCTTGCCTGTCCTATTCCTCTTAAGTCAATATGCTTTCATGAGTTCTCTGGATTTTGGCACTATTGTGATTTGTTATAGACTATGCTACTAGGTTGTTGTTGTACTACGTGTGATCATGTTAGGCTCCCATGATAGAAATCTTCATGTGAAATTGCTATCCCTCTAATTATAACTGCGATGATTAAAACTCACATGTCTAAATTCCATTTTGACTAATTTTGTTTAATACCTTATGCTAAACTTGATTTCTGGAAACTTAGCATGTGTGTGTGTTTACCTTGTTGACCTAATAGACATGCTTCTTAAGTCCTCCTAATGTGTGATTATGTTCAGCATGCTACACTCTTCCCTTTGTTGAATGATTTCTCAATATGGTTTTAGTTTTCTATGTCAAACTTTCATGTTCAAGTTGATTCTTGCTGGTCCACCTAGTCGGCATGTTTAAGCCCTCTTGTTCCCTTAGCTTCTAAAAAACAAGTGCCGATATGTTTATGTACTCGTGTCCCTATGAGGTATTATTATTAATAGACTTCAAAGTTGTCAATTGGTTGCTACGTATGGTTTGTTAACTCGTGTGGTTGAGTGTGTACATGGGTCCTCCATCTACGCCTGGTATGAGTTCATGTGTGGCCCCGAGTTGTGCAATTGATACACTCTCCTGTTTGAAGTGTGTTTGGATCTGGGTCTGCTATTCGTGCGGTAAATAAGCTTATTGAAGGCCCAGGCAGTACTGGTTATTTCTCTTATGTAATATTTACACTAGTAGTCATTATTTTGCGGCTGTAATAATTTATAAACAAAACAGATGAGGAAATTAGTGAAAAAAGGGATACGGCACTTTAATTCTCACATGAATGGGTAGAAAACATGCCCATAGGGTCTAATTGCTTTACTTGTTACTTCATTTGACATGCTCTACTTTCTATACACTGATGGAAAGCATTCCTATAGGAACCTAAATGCGTTACCTACTAACATCAGAAACATGTCTATAAAAATATAAATATTTCACTTGTTCACATGCTTTATTTCTATACACTATTAGATAGCATGCCTACGTGTTAAGTAATTAAGATCTGGTTCTATCGACACTCATCTAGATACCATGTCTATAGGGCCTTAGTTGATTAATCAAATTATTTTTTTGTTGTTCTTGCCACACTGTCTGCTAGACAACATGCATATAGGAATAAGCATGACGAATCTTTGTCTAAGTATTAACTACTAGAGAACCTGCCTATAGGATATTGCTATTCGCTTAGAAAGCATGCTAGCAGGATCAAAAGGAGTGATTCTGAGTTTTCCACTGGATTCAATGCCTCAGAAGCGAACCAACTAGAGATCATGTCTATAGGCTTTAATAACACTTATAATTTGTAATTTCGAGAATCTAACTGCCCATGAGATTTATTAAGCCATGTGGTCACATAGAAGCCATGCTTATAGGTTTTAACCGACCTTCATACATCTTGATTCTAAAATTGCTCACGACTCCTCACTGCATAATCTGAAATTTGTTTGCATGACTTTGTTGCTATGTGTGGAAGCTAACATGAGCCCCTTGTTGCTATTATGTGCAGTCCTACTAGTTTTGAATGTGCGACTAGTTTTATCATTTTGAGCAACCTAAGTAAAGTCTAGAACCACCTAATAGTAGGTCCAAAGCCTCCTGGACCATAGGCATGAGGCCTATAATTGTATTAGAATGCATTTAAGTAACAATTTTAACAAAGTAATTAGATAGCAGGAGATGATAGTCTGTGCCCGCTGAATAATATGAGCAACCCCTACCCTAAGGGAGTTGCGAAGTATTATTTATGTTGCACGGGGTGATCCGTTTGGGCTAAAAGACTTGGGACCCCTCCCCCCCCTTCCTTTTTATGCTTGTCGTTCACACTTAGTCATAGACCAATGCAGTTGTAGTCTTTATGATCTTTAAAACTTGTATCAATTATTCATATAGTTTAATGATATTTTTCCTTACATTGGTTACGTTATAATAGGACTTTCAAATTTCATATTTTTCTTCACTTCTATGCTCGCCCAGTTTAATCATATAATACACATAGTGTAAAATCAGCCGGGAACTATAGTCGTGGACCTCGAAGAGTGCCTAACACCTTCTCTTTGAGGTAATTTGAGCCCTTACCCGATCTTTGGTGGCATTGACTAGTCAAATAGAGTTATTTGCAAATAGGTGCGCTAACGCACCTTAGAAATCGTTAGCTGGTGACTCTTCTCTTTTAACATCCATTTAAAAGAGTTGTCACACGTCAAAACCTGCTTTCACGAGAAAACGGGGCGTGACAACATGGCAACTCTGCTAGGGATTACACTTAGGCTCTTACCATAAGGAAGTTGACTTATGTGGATTATTTGAGGACATGTATATCCTTTCCCTTATTTGTTTAAATTACTATGACATGCATATGTCCTCCCTTATTTTCTTTTATTTGCTATGACATGCACATCTTTCCCTCCGTTGCTTTCATCTTGTTTAAGACTACTATATCATGTCACTCCCGTCCCTATCTCTCTATTTGCTTCATTTAATTATGTTCTCGCATTTTTTCATGAGTTAAACTGACTTCTCTCTTTTGTCTTTTCCTTTTTCTTTCCTTTCTTCCGTCTATATTATTTACTTTTTTACGCACTTTCATCATGTAAATATTTGGCAATGTGTTATTATTTTTGCATAAAGCATGCTCCACATCATACTCCACTCGTGCCAATTATCAACATAGCGACGCTTGATGAGTGTCCATGCTTTCCTGAAAATCACCCTTTTTAAATTGGAAAGGCTTATTTGCAGTAGACTAGTCGACCAGCGGTGCAATCGACGGTCCCGTTGCGAGTACCAGTCTAGACCATTCTAGAAACCCTACTCCAACTTGAAATGTATACGCATCATGCTAAACCTAGTAAAGGTCGGAGCATTATTAACATAACAACCCGCTAAGATGAACCTTGTCCAAAGTTTGATGGGATTTCCACAATCGCAATGGAGTCTATCATAATATGTGCATTACTAAAACATAAAATCCCCAGGTTCGATATGGTCCAAAACATCCCACCTTTTCTACTTGACTGGTGGAAAGACCTTGCACCTTGCGTCAAAAATCATGTGAGAAGAGTACTTGGTGAATTGCCATCCTTGCTAAACATTCGACCAAATAGGAAATTGATTGAGGCGGCTACCATATTTTAGGATGAGAAAAGAGTTGCTTTCCAATTTGGTAATATAGAAATGACTACTCTCCTAAAAGAAATAGGAGGCTTCGCCAAGTTGCCATGGGATAGTCCGGGATTACTGGTACTAGAGAATCTCACTCCCTGCAGTTTTCTAAAAATGTTGGATTTTAAGAAGAATGATGAGCTGCTCTGTCTAAAGAAATAACATATCCCTTTTGAATTTATTTACAAGTGTATGGGCATATCAAGTCGTATCGTCTTCACCATGACGAACTAGCCATTACTTCATTGGGACGGGTGCACCGCCGAGTTTATGTGTTCGTCGTCTGCTTCTTGGGGCTGTTGATATTTCCAATGAAAAGGGGAAGGATTCATACTCGCTTAGCCATGGTCGCCAAGAATTTGATGGATGGCATTGAGGGACAAACTTATACCATCATCCCTATGATCTTAGCTGAGATGTACCGTGCTCTAGATCGGTACAAGCAGGGTTTGGACACTTTGAGGGTTGTAATCTATTGCTACAAGTCTAGCTGCTGGAACACTTTCCGAGAGGAGAGTACCGTCAAGATCTTCTGTGAAGGCCACTGGATGACTACATAGACAATCATCACCCAAAAAAATGACATTTATTCTAGACAGGTTTGCACAACCTGGAAATGCTGTAAGTTGGGTGCATTTCTTCAGCAATCTGACAGACGAGCAGGTGCATTGGATATTTGAATGGTTTCCTAGTAGTGAGTTCATTATCATGTCAAGGGGGAATACTCATTTGGTATTGATCAGGTTGCGAGGCATCTATCCTTACTCTCCTATAAGGGTGATGCGACAAGCTGGGAGGAAACAAGTCATACCTCGGGTTTCCAACATGGTCCAGTACAAGGTAGATTTCAAAGGAGATGTCATTCCGTTTAAGTTAGAGGCACAACATATGTGGAGCCAAAAGATCATTGTGGAAGGAGAAAACATTGAGCCAGACAGGTATCACGCTGGTCATATGTACTACTATCTGTCAGGGCTGGAAGACGACGTAGCGGGGGACGTCAAGCCAGGTGTCAATCTGAAGGACAGGATCATAGATGAAGTGGTTGAGGCAAAGGTTAAGTATAAGAGGCTATGCAAAATAGTGTTCGAATCTGAAGCTAAACATATGGAACAACACAAAGTGAACATGGAGGCGATAAGGGAATGTAAGGAGATTACCACCAAGTCAACAGAAAGATTAGATACTTGGAACAAGGATTGATGGAGCTAGAGGGGAAGATGAGAAAGAGACTCTCGGATTTCTAAGGCATGGATGACGGTGAAGGAAGACATCTAGCAAAAGCTTACTTACTGTTGGATATGCGCGATCTGGGGAACTTGATTGACGGGGTCAAAAGAGCCAAGAATTGGAGAAGGTCCTTCAGAGACCAAGTGGACTAAGAGATGATGTTCTTTACTGTTTCTAGCTTAGATTTAGATTTTGATGTAATAAGGCTAAATGCCGGTAGTAGCTTTATTATTATTGTCGATTTAGTAAAAATTTGTTTGACTCATTTTTCGCATTAATGAAATGAAGCAAATGTTGGCATCCATTTTCTCCAAGTCTATGTGTCACTTAGGCCTATCTCAGGCACAATGAGGTCCCCAAATTAGGACGCAAATTATTGCATTACTTTGTGAAACATGTTTAAATATTGCGAACACTCTTTCATTTCACCTTACTAACTTCTTTTTCCTTTTCTTTTCTTTTTGATTATTTCCATTTGGACCCAAAGGTTAGTTCGTGCATACTGGCATCATCAGCATACCACACCAGATCCAGAGGTCTTCCACCTTCTCCTCCACTAAGCGACCCCAATGGAAAAGGCAAAGGAAAAGAGAAAATGGATGATTTAAGTGGTATCAGGTTAGACAATGCTACTATGGCGGAAAACGTTGAAACTTCAGATGGCCGAAGTACTCCGGGACAAAATGAGTTGATCTTACATTTGGAGCAGAAAAATCCTGGAACTACAAGGAGAGCTTGAGTAGGTCCGAAATTTGGCAAACCTCTCCCTTACTCTCAATTTTCCATACATCAACCAGCAAACTTGACTATCCAAAACCAAACACCATTGCAAAACACACAAAACTAGAACCCACCATCAAATTCTCTCGCACCACACCAGTATCCCGCACCTTCCCAGAACCTTAACCACCACCAATATTAACCCCTCAACAACAACACCATCATCCAACCCAATACCCGCAAACCACTACTTATCACACTCCCCAAAATGCACCATAACCTACTCCCGATCCCCAAAACTCGACCAATGACCACCCATATACCCAAGTTCCAGGAATCCATCAAAGCAATCCGATATGTGTGGAAACCTTACCCCACATCCCGCAGCAAATCATATACATACCCGAATCGATTGAGAAGGACGTGCTCATTAAAACATGATAGAAGAACTCAAGAAGCTCACTGGTAGAGTTCAGAGTGTTGAAGGTGGTAAAGGCATTAAAGGTCTAATCTATAAGGACCGATGTATTCAGCCGGATATGGAACTATCGGAGGGTTACAAAACTCCCAAGTTCGAAATATTCGATGGTACTGGTGATTCGAAGTGCATCTAAGAACATACTACGACAAGCTTGTAGGAGTGAGAAAGAATGAACAAACCTGTATGAAACTGTTCATGCAAAGCCTTACAGGAGACGCCTTGTCTTGGTATATCAGTCAAAACCCAAAGAAGTGAGTTAGTTGGGTGAGTATGGCGTCAGATTTCATGGATAGATTCAGGTTCAACACAGAAATGCACCAGACATTTTCTATATTCAAAACCTCAAAAAGAAGCCGACAGACACATTCCGAGGGTATGCTACTCGTTGGAGATCAGAGGCCGCAAAGGTAAGTCCAGCACTTGAAGAAGAACAAATGAACAAGTTCTTTGTTAGAGCTCAAGATCCGCAGTATTACGAAAGGTTGATGGTCATTGAAAATCACAAGTTCTCCGACATATCAAGCTAGGAGAAAGAATAGAAGAAGGAATTAAGAATGGGATGGTGACCAATTCAAGGCACTGCAGGCCACGAATGAAGCTTTGCAATCAGGAGGCATTTCAAAGAAGAAAGAAGTGGGTGTCGTGATGGTAGCCCAGGGCCCTAAGTCTCTCCTCACATACGAAACACCTCTACCCACATATCAACCCTCATCCCCGAGATACCAATACTCTGCTGCCACATACATACCTATAATACTCAACCTGAATATTACCATTCATCTCCACCTGCCTGCCAAAACTACCTGAAGCCATGTCCAAATTTTGTCCGCAGACCTTCTAGACAATACACACCAATTGCTGAACCCATAGACCAATTGTATGAGAAATTGAAGGTCGCTGGTTATATTACTCATATCCCTACTGTTGTTGTGGAAAATCCCTCCCAATGGATCAACCCCAACAAAATATGTGCTTATCATTCAGGCATGCATGTCATACTATTGCGGAGTGTCGCACGTTGAAAGACAAGATTCAGACGTTGATCGACATTAAGGTCATACAGGCAAAGGAAGCTGCACCAAATGTTCATAACAACCCTCTCCCCGATCAGAGAGGCCAGGGAGTGAATGTGATAGAAATTGACAAAGAATAGGATCAAGATGGGTCCATCGGACTCATTCAAGAGGGTGACGCTCCTAAAACATCTCCGGCCACCCTCACGCCGGTTGTGATTCAAACCCAAGCGCCATTTGAAGTTGAGGTAGCTACACCCTTCACTGTGATGGTAGCCCCCACACCATCATACTGGTCTGATGTCCTCCCATGGGATTATGTTGCGGAAGCAAGAAGGAAGGGAAAAGCCAAAATGGAAGAAATAGGTGCCACGTAAGGTATGACTAGAACTAGTAGAGTTTATACACCTGAGAATCTGGGAGGAACAAGCAAGGAAGCTGCACCTAAGCTGCCTGTTGTCGAGACTGGAACTGACGATCTTTGGAGGAAGATACAAGCAAGGGAATACTCATTGTTGACCACCTGAACAAAACTCCTACTCAGATATCTATCTTATCACTGCTTGAAAATTAGACGCGCACAGGAATGCTTTGATGAAGGTGTTAAGTGAAGCTTATGTGCACATCAGCATCACTAGTGGAGAGATGACTAACATGGTCGGACAGGTATTGGAAATCCACAAATCACTTTTCACGAAGATGAATTACCATCAAAAGGTTCGAGTCACAACCGGGGCATTGTACATCACGATGCAATTTGAAGATAAGTTCATCGCCAGAGTCTTGTTAGATGGAGGTTCGAGTCTTAACATATGTCCACTGACCACTCTAAAGAGACTAGGTAAAGGCCTGCACGAGATACGAATGGGAAGCATGAATATGAAGGTGTTCGATGGATCTCAGAGAACCACCACTGCAGAAATCAACCTCAGTCTACAAATGGGTCCGACTTGGTTTGATGTCGAGTTCCAAGTGCTAAATATATCTACTACTTACAATCTATTGTTGGGATGGCCATGGATACATGCCGCCGGGGCAGTAGCTTCAACTCTGCACCAGGATGTGAAATTTGAGTGGAATCATCAGGAGGCGATCATCCATGGAGATGGAAGCAACCATATCTACACCAACCAGACCGTTCCGGTCATCGAAAACAGAAAAAAGCTGGGTGGAGAAACCTACCATCGCATTGAAGGGGTTAACGCAATTGAAAAGGATCAATGGAGCAACAAGATAGAAAGCATACTGCTATGGATGGGGTATGAACCTGGCAAGGGTCTCAGCAAAAAGCTTCAGGGGATCACCAAACCCATACAACCACAGTGCCATGGCACGACTTTTGGACTCGGATATGAATATACATGGCAAGAATATTAGAATTAGTCACCACCATGGCATGCTCCTTATTATCCACTGGAACAACCCGTACCACCTCTGCAACAGACATTCCATCAGGCTGACATGATGTGGGGATCTAAGGATGATGAGGTTTTGGCTGGCATGAGGAAGCTGTTTCTAGATGAAAAAGGCATCGACTGTAGTGCAATTGTTGAGGAGGAGGAGGAGGAAGACCTTACCATTCAGACCATGGAAAAAGGAACTGTTCTCAAGAACTGAACTGCTGCACCATCCCGGCCCGTCGAGTTCCTGGGTAGCCTGGCAAATTAGCATGAATTATTTTCAAATAGTTTTGAGCATTTGAGATATCTTTTAGTATTTTGTTTTGAAATAATTACTCGATCCATCAAGTCGTACTTGTTGATGTTTTGCATTGCTGCTTTTTATATTTATTATTATCTTTCTACATTTTCTTTCAGCATAATTATTATGTATCCTGATGAACTTACGACTGTGACATGTAATGAGACAATGCAACATAAGGACAGTGATTCTGAGGATATGGAAGATGATATAATACCTGAGGAAATTATCAAAGAGGTAGAGGATTTTGAAAACAAACCAAAGTCTAATTTGGAGGAGACTGAGGCCGTTAACTTAGGGGATTCCGAAACGGTCAAGGAAACGCGTATAAGCATTCATCTATCACCGTCGGAGAAAGAAGAATATATTAGATTCCTAAAGGAGTATGAAGACATCTTCGTATGGTCCTACGACAATATGACTGGTTTAAGCACATCCATAATAGCTCACAAGCTACTCGCCAATCCCATGTGTCCACCAGTAAAGCAGAAGCTCAAAAAGTTCAAGCTGGATATGAGTTTGAAGATAAAAGAGGAGGTCACCAAGCAAATCAAATCCAAGGTTCTCCGAGTGGTCGAATACCCAACTTGGTTGGCCAACATTGTGCCAGTTCCGAAGAAAGATGGGAAAGTTAGAGTATGTGTCGATTATCGATATTTGAACAGAGCAAGTCCTAAGGATGATTTCCTGCTGCCCAACATACACATACTAATTGACAACTGTGCCAAGTATGAGCTCCAATTCTTTGTGGATTGCTTTGCAGAATACCATCAGATTTTGATGGATGATGAGGACGCCGAAAAGACCGCCTTTATCACACCATGGGGAATATATTATTACAAAATGATGTTGTTTCGTCTGAAGAATGCTGGGGCCACCTACATGAGGGCCATGATGACTATTTTCCACGACATGATACACAAAGAAATAGAGGTATACGTGGATGATGTTATCATCAAATCTAAAAGGAGTTCAGATCACATAACAGGCCTGAAGAAATTTTTCGATCGGCTTCGAAAATACAATTTGAAGTCGAATCTTGCAAAATTTGCTTCGGGGTTCCTACTGGAAAGATGTTATGTTTCATCGTCAGTCACCGAGGTATTGAGTTAGACCCGTCAAAGATCAAAGCTATCTAGGACCTACCGCCTCCGAAGAATAAGAAAGATGTGATGAGTTTTCTAGGGCGTCTCAATTATATCAGCCGTTTTATAGCACACAACGGTGATAGGTGAGCCAATATTCAAAATGCTGAGGAAAGATGTTGCAATAAGCTGGACTGAAGAATGCCAGAAGGCCTTGGACAAAATCAAGGAGTATTTATCTAAACAGCTCGTGCTGGTACCACTAGAACCAGGAAGACCTCTACTGCTTTATTTGTCTGTGTTAGATGGGGCTTTTGGTTGTGTTCTGGGAAAACATGATGAAACTGGAAGAAAGAAGCAGGCGATATATTATCTAAGCAAAAAGTTCACGCCATATGAGGCTCGGTGCTCTTTGTTGGGACGCACCTGCTGTGCTTTGACATGGATAGCTCAGAAGTTGAAACATTATGGATCCGCTAAAATACATCTTTCAGAAACCCATGCTTAGGGGTAAGTTGGCGAAGTCAAAAATATTGCTGAGTGAGTTCGACATCGTCTATGTAACTCAGAAGGCAGTCAAAGGGCAAGCATTGGCGGATCACTTGGCAGAAAATCCCGTAGACGGAGAATACGAACCATTGAAAACGTATTTTCCCAACGAGGAGGTATCATTTGTAGGAGAAGACATTACCGAGGCATACGATGGTTAGAGGATGTTCTTCGACGGAGCATCAAACTTCAAAGGAGTAGGTATGAAAGCTGTCTTAGTATCGAAAACTGGTCAACACTATCCAGTATCCACAAAACTCAGGTTTCCATGCACCAACAATATGGCAGAATATGAGGCCTGCATCTTGGGACTCTGATATGCTATAGACATGAACATTCATGAGCTGCTTGTAATCGGAGATTAAGATCTTTTAGTACATCAGTTTCTAGGGGAATGGACTGTAAAGAACACAAAAATATTGCCATATTTGCACTGTGTACAAGAGCTGATCAAGAGGTTCACAAAGATATAGTTCAAACATGTTCCAAGGATTCAGAATGAGTTCGCAGATGCACTAGCCACTTTGTCTTCCATGATACAACAACCAGATAAGTATTTCATTGATCCTATTCCGATAGAATTCATAAGCAGCCAACTTAATGTGCTCATGTTTAAGAACAGACTGACAGAAATCCATGGTTCCACGACATCAAGAAGTATCTGGAAAAGGGAGAATACCCAGAGGGTGCTACCCATACTCAAAAGCGCATGATTCGTAGATTAGCCAACCATTTCTTTCAAAGTGGAGGAATTCTATATAGAAAGACTCTTGATTTGGGTTTGTTGCGATGCGTCGATGCTAAGGAGGCATCTATAGTGCTCGAGGAAATACATGCCGGAACTTGTGGACCCCACACGAATAGTTTCATTCTGGCCAAGAAGATATTAAGAGCAAGGTAATTCTGGATGACTATGGAAACGGACTGCATCAAGTATGTTCAAAAGTGTCACCAATGCCAGATACATGCTGACATGATACGAGTACCACCCAATGAAATTAATGCAAAAAGTTTGCCCTGGCCTTTCTCCGCTTGGGCTATGGATGTCATCGAGCCAATCGAACCTGCTGCTTCAAACGGTTATAGGTTCATTCTAATGGCCATATACTACTTCACAAAATAGGTTGAAGTCGTATCTTACAAAGCTGTAACTAAGAAGGTTGTAGCACATTTTGTGCAGGACCGCATCGTTTGTCGATTTGGGGTACCAGAGACAATCACTGACAATGTCGCCAATCTCAATAGCGGTTTGATGAAAGCCATGCATGAAACATTCAAGATCAAACATCGGAACTCAACAGCATATAGGCCGTAAATGAACGGAGCCGTGGAAGCCCCCAACAAGAACATCAAGAAGATATTGAGGAAAATGACAGAAAATTACAAACAATGTCACGAGAAGCTACCGTTTTCTTTACTCGGGTATCGTACCACAGTTAGTACATCAACTGGGGCAACTCCCTATCTACTGGATTATGGTACTAAAGTCGTTATTCCCATCGAAGTGGAAATCCCATCCTTAAGAATCATACAAGAAGCGGAGCTCAGCGATGCGGAATGGGTACAAAGCCGGTATGAAAAACTAGCTCTCATTGATGGAAAAAGAATGAACGTGGTATGTCACGGTCAACTCTACCAGAATAGAATGGCAAGAGCTTTCAGCAAAAAGGTCAGGACGAGGCAATTCACGCCGGGGTAGTTGGTACTAAAACAAATCTTCCCACATCAGGGTGAAGCAAAGGGGAAATTCTCACCCAACTGGCAAGGCCCTTCCATGGTTCACCGGGTATTAACAGGAGGAGCACTTATACTTGTAGAGAATGGAGAGACTTGGGCAAAACCTATCAATTCGCATGCAGTCAAGAGATACTATGTTTAAAATTATTTTTGCACTTTCTATTTGATGTAACTAAAGTACTCTTGACCTGATTTCCATTTAGGAGGGGATACGTAGGCAGCTCTGTGGGTTCGGTATCATAATAAAATCTTCATTTTTCCTATGGTCAGAAATTGGGGCAAGGTCTCGAGTTTGCCCGATCTCATCACGTTTGGAACCTCCAAGGAATGTGTTGCCAGAAGTATGCATTTAAACTGAGGCAAAATTTTTAGGAGGATCCTCAAAATTCCAAAGCAAGAAGGTTGCAACGTCTCAAAATACGTCACAGTCACTAGTTTATCAAAATTATTTGATCTTGTACATTATCACATATTTCAAACAACTATATTTCTACAAATAATTTGTTAAATGCATGCATGTTTTTCAAAAATTTTGTTTCTATGGTAGCCAGACGTTACCAAGGGTGACTTAAGTAGGGCCTCAAGGCAAGAGTAAAGGCGAAGCAAGGAATCAAGAGCACGAACCAACCTTTTTCCCCGAAAAACTCACGATTTTTCTTTGGATGCGGGCACAATGAACACAACAGGAACGTCCGCAAATACATATACGCAACAGAATCACTATCGTCATAACGACAAAAGTCTCCAAACGCAAGCACATCAAACTAAGAAATGCTTTATCCTCTTGCATTTAGTCATTGCTTTTTCTTGCATAGGGATAAGCATTGCCCTCGTCATTACATAAGGCTAAGCACTGCCTTCCTCCGCTTAGGGCCAAGCACTACCCTTATCATTTACATCGAACTAAGCACTACCCTCATTACTGGCATAAGGCTGAGCTCTGCCTCCATTCTTACATAAAGCTAAGCACTGCCTTCCCCTATTTGCATAAGGATAAACTCTGCCTCCATAATTGGATAAGGCTAAACACTACCTTTCTCTGCATAGGGCTAAGCACTGCCCTCATTCATTGCATAAGACTAAGTACTGCATTTCTATGCATGAGACTAAGCACTGTCTCCATTCATTGTATGAGACTAAGCACTGACTCCACATGCATAAGGCTAAGCATCACCTTTCTTTGCATGAGACTAAGCACTGTCTCTATTCTTTGCATGAGACTAAGCACTGTCTCCATATTGCATAAGGCCAATCATTGCCTTTCTTTGCATGAGACTAAGCACTGTCTTCATTATTTACATGAGACTAAGCACCGTCTCCACATTGCATAAGGCTAAGCATTGCCTTTTTTTGCACGAGACTAAACATTGTCTTCATTCCTTGCATGAGACTAAGCAGTGTCTCCATTCTTTGCATGAGACTAAGTACTGCCTCCACATTGCATAAGGCTAAGCATTTCCTTTCTTTGCATGAGACTAAGCCCTATATTCATTCTTTGCATGAGCCTAAGCACTGTCTCCACATTGCATAAGGCTAAGCATTGCCTTTCTTTGTATGAGACTAAACACTGTCTCCATTCCTTGCACGAGGCTAAGCATTGCCTCAATTATTGCATGAGGATAAACACTACCTCCATTATTGCATGAGGCTAAGCAGTGTCTTCCCTTGCATAAGCCTAAACACTGTCTCCGATACACTGCATAAGACTAAGCATTGTCTCCCTTCTTCGCATAAGGCCAAGCACTACCCTCATCTCATACAAGACTAAGCCTTGTCTTGTCTCATCCTTGCATATGAATAAGCATTATCTGTTTTCTCTACCAAACGATCGATATCGCCATATCTTCACATTTCACGGGCTGAAACATCGCTACATTTTCTGAAGGTGTCATAGTCCGAAGGCACTATTCTCATAGCCTGAAGACACCATTCATGGCTTAGGGATCTCTCGAAATTGCACATCATAATTCAAAGGCGTCATCGTCCATAGGCATCATCCTCATAGCCCAAGGACACCATTTCATGGCCTGCAAATCCCTTACCATACGCTCCATGGCCCAGGACGTCATGGTCTGAGGACATCATCCTCATTGTCCAAAGACAACCTTCCAGGTCTGAAGGGAATTTGCATCATGTTTAAATTTTAGCAATAGTCGATATATTCGCGTGCCTCGTGTTTTTAGTTTTTGCAGGTAACTCGGAAGGTAACTGTTCTACAAACAGGAGTTTCGCTCCGGTTTCCGTTCACAATGTTCACATCCCTGACCATCTCAAATGTAACCGACAACCACTAATTGATTGCTCTTTTGTCCCATAACCTCTCAAGTACTCATAACGTTCAAAATTGCACCTATAGCTCCACTTAAAATTATCCATTTCCTGCAACATTACCCTTTTATAATAACTCCATCGGTTTCGTTCACCGTTGGATCCAGAACTACACAAGGCCTGATTCCCGTAACACCGGGATATGTAGGCAACTCAAGAATCAGGGATCAGCCCCTATTTTTTTAAACCACATCATTCCTCACTCGATTCGGACAAAATTAGTCATCATTTTTCTTTACCAGACAACACTTTCATTATTTTCGGGTAAAGAGGGACAGATATTGATACCCAATTTCTCCCTTATATTTTTAAAATAAGTATATATATTTTCAAATGGCATTTTTCATAATTACTTAATTTAAAAGAGTTATACAAGTATTTCCTATAATTTTCCATAATTTTTAGAGCTTTAAAATTTTATTTTCTTGCATTTAAATTACTTGATTACTTATTAATTATCTCTTTAAATTATATTAGGATGATTTAATCATCTAAATTTATTATTTGTATCCATATATATGCTTCATAATATTTTACTTTGTCTTATATAATTATATTTGTATTTTAAAGATATTTTTGCACAATTTTGCAATAATAGTCTATATTCTGTACCAACCTCACAACAAAGCAGATCCAACAGTTCTTGGGTGTAATAAATTATGTAAGAGATTTCATCCCAAATATTTCTACATACATTTCACTGCTCACAGAAAATTGTGAGCTTTGTGAGTGTCTTTTAGAGTGCAAAACCTTTGAGAAAAATAGAAAGACCCTTTAGGCAATTTGTAAAGATGCTTAGCCACTACTTTCAAGCATCTTTGTTGGTTTTCTGGGCTGTCTTAACGCCATTTCTGCTGCTGTTTTTTGCTGCCATTCTTGCTCATTCTACGGCTGTATTTTTACAGTTCTACGATCCAGGTTTTTTTTTTTTTTTTTTTTTACTTTGCATTGCAGATACTTTCAGAAGTAATAAAGATTTGAATTTAGTTTGGATAGTTGGAACATGAATATGTTCAATTTTGTCTAAGAATAAATATGATGATTGTGATTGAGTCTGGAAACATGCTAGAAGTCAGTTAACATTAACTTTCTTTTACATGGATAGTTGAAACCATTTTTTTTGTATGTTTACAGAGGTTAGTTTTGAAATGCTTTATCTTTAAAGTATTGAAAATCGATTAGTGCTAGATTTTTGGCCTGCCACTCTGGTTTAGATCTTAATTAAGATAAAAATAGTTGTTTAGTAAACTGGTTATTTTTGCAGTCATGACTTGCTAGAAATGGCTATATTAAAATTGGTTGGGTTAATAATCTGGCCTACAGGTGACTATCTATGCAAACCCCAATTTCAAAGTATCCTGGGCCAAAACCTAAATTTTTGCAAGCCCAACTATAATAAATTAAAGGTTGGCCCAATGTTAAAGTTGTCCAAAATGGGCCAGCAGTGTAAATGCACCAAAATTGGCCTAGCAGCCCCAATAACAAAGAAAGTGGCCCAATGCCATTTTAAACCCAATAAACAAAGCTGGTCCAAATTTTCAATTATCAGCTTTTCAAATAATTTTCAATTTGTCATATTTTCTTCTAAATTGTGTAGCTTAATTACCTATGTAACTTAATAACCTTAGTAATTAATTTAAGCGCTAGACAACCATTAGGCGCACTGTAATTTTTTTCCGTCTCGGTCACACATTTGCTTGCGTGGTGCGGTTAGGACCATTTAATATTATCCAGGTCATTCTTTAATAATTTTAATAATCAAGCAATAAAAGCGTACATAGGAAAAAACATGAAAATCTTATAAATCACAGTTTGTTCAAAATCAATTCAAGCCAAATGTAGCCAATAAAGCGACCATGCTAGAACCATGGGACTCGGAAATGCCTTACACCTTCTTCGCGGTCAACAGAATTCCTTACCCAGAATTTATTTTTGCAGACCAATAATAAGTAGAGTCAATTTTCTTTTGATTAGGGATTCAATAAGGTGACTTGGAACACCGAAACTCAATTCCAAATGGCGACTCTGCAAAAATAATCCCTATAAAAAACTTGTCACTTTAATTGAAAAAACTCTTTAACCCACCACAATCCATAAACCACATATCTTTTGGGGGGTATAAAGGGGTGTGACATTAACCGAACCGCAAAATTAGCTAATTGGCTTATTGGTATCGGGTTATTAGGGTAATGGTTGGTGAAGGGATTGAAATTTTATAATTAACGGCTTAACTGTTTGGGGGCAGATTACTCAACTTCATTATCGAATAAACCGTTATAAGAATCTTTATATTTATACTTTTACCCCTATGTATATAAATTACTATTTAAAACCCTAAATCTCTAATCTCTCAATTCAATCAACATGGGTAGCACCACAGTTCAACAATGTAGATATCATCTATTCCCCTGCACAGAGAACTCAACAGTTACTGCTTCCACTTTGATTAACAATTTAACATCACTTAGATTTCGGAATATCAGCATCACCATGTATATTCTGCTGTGTTAGCAACTTAGCATCACTATCATAGTTGTATTGAATATTGCATGTTACAGCACATGAATTAGGAAATATTATATAAATAATTTGGACCTAAATTTTTTCTTATCTCTAGTTATCTACTTCTTTTTTATTGCCTATTTGATTTGGCAGATAACCCGCCCGATAATTGCTAATCTGATACTAATCTGCCTGATGTCTTATTGCTTGGCTAGCGGATTATTACATTTATAAACTATAAATCGATAACAGATAAGTATAACCAGTAAGTGTAAATATCCGCCCGATAAGCACCCCTAGTACCTAGTGATGGTATCAAAGTTGATAGTCAAAAGGTTGAAGCGGTTAAGAATTGGCCAATGCCCACAACTCCTACCGACGTATGTAGCTTCTTGGGCTTAGCCGGTTACTACCAAAGGTTTATGGAAAATTTCTCATCTATAGTTGCTCCGTTAACAAAGTTGGCACATAAGGCAGCAAAGTTCCGGTAGACCGATATTTGTGAGACGAGCTTCTAAGAGTTAAAGGACAGGTTAACCTCGGCACCACTTCTCACTCTTACTGAAGGACCCGAGGTGTATGTTATATACTGTGATGCCTCTAGAATGGGATTGAGCAGTGTTTAAATGCAACACGAGATAGTTGTTGCCTATGCTTCAAGACAACCAAGAAAACACGAACAGAATTAGCCCACTAATGACTTGGAGTTGGCAGCTGTTATACTTGCCTTGAAAATATAGCGTCACTATTTGTATGGAGTTCATGTCGACATATTCACCAATCACAAATGCTTGCAGTACATTTTCAAGGAAAAATAATTAAATCTGAGGCATCAGAGATGGCTTGAATTGTTAAAGGATTATGATGTTGATATTTCGTGCCACCCCAGGAAGGCAAACATCGTGGCTGACGCACTAAGTCAGAAATCCATGGGCAACCTACGACATGTGGAAGATCATAAATTGGAAATAAATAAAGACTTGTACAATTTGGATAATTTAAGTATATGATTAGACACCATAGTGGAAGAGCCATAGTTCGAAATGCTGTCGAATCCTTGCTAGTAGCTAAAGTAAAGACGCGACAATTTGACGATCCAACTTTGGCAAAAATGAGAGATACCATTCCATCTCAAAAGAAGCAAGTGTTCTAGTTATCGAGGATGGATTCCTTAGATACAAGGACCGGTTATGTGTACTCGATGTCAGAAGACTCCTAGAGCAGATCATGGCAGAGATTCATCGATTTCGGTATTCTGTTCATCCGGGGTCAACCAAGATGTACCACAATCTTCGACAGTTATACTGGTGGAACAGCATGAAGAGGAACATTGCTGAATACGTCACTCTATGTCCAAATTGCCAACAAGTTAAGGTTGAACATTAGAAACTGGGAGGATTACTTCAGAATATGAAAATCCCAACCTGAAAATAAGAGATGATTAACATGGACTTTGTTACTGGATTACTGCAATCACGCCGAAGATTTGATTCCACATAGGTTATCGTAGATCGACTCACCAAGTTGGCTTACTTCCTACCAGTTAAGACTTCCTTCTCAACTGAAGATTATGCTAAGTTGTATATCAAAGAAATATTTCGTCTCCATAGGGTTCCGATTTCCATCATATCAGACAGAGGTGCCTAGTTTACGGCTAATTCTGGAGATCATTCCAATTTGGGTACGAGGATCAACCTTACCACATCTTTCCACCCACAAACAGACGGTCAGGCCGAACACACTATTCAGGTGCTCCAGGACATGTTATGAGCATATGTTTTGGTTTTCAAAGGAAATTGGGAGGACTATCTACCCCTCATTGAATTTGCTTACAATAACAATTACCATGCTAGTATTCAGATGGCACTGTATGAGGCCTTAGTTAGTGCAACAGGCTGTATATCTCCTATCGGCTGGTTCGAAGTTGGTGAAACAAAGTTATTGGGCCCTGAGTTGGTGCAACAGGCTGTAGAAAAGGTGAAAATGATTTGAGGTCATTTATTAAATGCTTAGAGAAGGTAAAAATCTTGTTCGGATAACCGACGATAGCATTTGGAGTTTGTTGTGGGAGACTGGGTATTCTTGAAGGTGCCGCCTATGAAAGGCGTGATGAGGTTTGGTAAGAAAAGCAAACTCAGCCCTTGGTATACCATATCGGATTATTCAGAGAATCGGTCAAGTGTCTCATAAGCTTGAATTGCCCCCGAAATTGGAAGTAGTGCATCCGGTATTCCATGTGTCCATGCTTCGCAAGTGCTTGGGTGACCCCTCCCATGTCACCCATATTAAAGATATTCAAGTTATTGAGGACCTATCATATGAAGGAGTTCCGATGGCTATCCTATATCATTATGTGCGTAAGCTACGAACCAAAGAGGTAGCTTCAGTTAAAGTACTTCGGAGGAACAGTAATATAGAAGAAATGACCTAGGAGGCTGAACAAAATACGAAATCCAGATACCCTCATATGTTCCCTATCACGGGAGGCAACATTGGAGCCCCTGCAATGGACACGACCCAAGATAAACAGAAAAGTTCACAAGAAATGACCATAAACCAATATTCGATTATGAATGCTCCGGAGGGGGGGGGGGG